>LKNJ01001358.1:0-94752 GCA_002120245.1 Maccullochella peelii | reverse complement strand
ATCTCAACTTTTGGTTGAGTACAATGTTTATTTGTTCTACTGAATAAATATTTTACTACAGAGCATACTTTCAGCTTAAAAGCAGCTACATGGTGTTTTAGATGACTGTAGATGACAGATGCCACTCACTAATGTGTGCCCCACCTTCAGACTAATAATGGACCCATGTGTAAAGTGTTGACACGTGCTTATTCACACTGCTAACTTTTTGTATAGCCTCTAAACCTTGGGTCTTTTTACAGATTTGCAACGCAACCATTATGGAGCCAAACTGCAGTGTTAATAAATTCAGAGCGTAATCAGAATTTATGTTCATATGTTCAGAGCTTCACATTCCCATGTGTTCAGGTCACATCCAAGGGTGTCTGGCAGAGAGAAAGGTCTGGGAGTGTTTCAATATTGACTCTAGTAATGACCAAATGCCATCAAACTAAATGACTAAGCTTGCTAGGAAAAAAGCTACATCTCATCTCATCTCTTCCTTCATAATGCAAACCAAAGCTGTAATATGTAAACATGTGATGGATAGTTTAACACACTGTTGTTTGAAACTGTTGGGGCATTGCTGTGTAATATGTGTCACTTTATTCTAATACAGCTCTCCTGTCAGATTGGATTCATAGATACAGCAAATAACAATGAACCAGAATGATACATGTTGTGCGCTGCCTATCAGATGGTCCAGGACTGAGCAGCATCACTGATGCGGCTTACATGCTTCATGAACAAGATCATTAATTAAAGATGCTGATGATTAGATATGAAATTATTTATCACAAAGTGTCTTCCTTTCAGTATAGTCAGGTTTAACTTTTTGAAAAATGCATAACTGCCTCCTCTGTGCTTGTATGGCTTCTTCTTTAACTGCACTATATAATGTGTTTTTGCTGATCCTTATACTGATCCTTGTCCAGTGCTACAGACAGTGTTACATTGCTTGCACAGGACTTTTGTTTAATTCTGCAGTGTCTTTCTCTTTTCAGCAGAGGTTGAACAATAGAATACTTTGTAGGGCAGGTGTGCCAGCTTGGCCTTGTTGTTCTACAGAACTCACGCTGTAGTCACAGGAGGAGCGCTAGAGAGAAAAATGCTGAGCTAGTTTTGCTATAGCAGCCAGCAGGTAAGGCTGTAGTGAAGATTGCCATTTTACACCGCTCTGCAGCCTCACAGGTGGACTGAGGGCTGATATGAAACCTGGGGGGGGGGGTATAGTGCTGAGAGGCCTGATGTGTAAAGCAAGGGGCTCAAACTATATCACTAAGCTGCAAGCAGGTTTTTACTCAGTGATACATTCAAAAGTGGTGTAACTTTCAACAGAAAGAGACACTGAACCCTGCAATACAGACAGGCTGACTTCGAAGCTTGTGGATGTGTAGACAGTTCACTTAGTGCATTGTCAGTTAACACGTCAGTTAACATGAACTCCTGACAGGTAAAAATCCTGAATCTGTTTGTTTGCTTGTGCTACACTGTGCACACAGTGCCTTGGTGCTGCAGAGCTGCTGTGAGTTAGAACAGTGCAATGCTGCAAAGTCACAGAGGCCTTAATGGCATGAGTCTGCCCGTCTTGTTAGTAAGGCTTGGTTAAATGCAGCAGCTCATTATAAATAGAAAGCAATTTCCTCCTCAGGCGGAGCGCAGGGCAAAAGATTGGGGTCCTGCTACCACCAGGAGGCACAAGTGAGTAACAGGACGTAGCGAGCACACACATACACACGCATGTAAGACAGCAAACCCTGTCAGGAACTCACAGTCATTTCTTCATTCCTCTCTCTTTTGTTGCTCTTCCTTTGTGTAGTCATTTCACTGCAATAGTAGGAAGTGCACACACATCCCATCCTGCACGTGACTGTGTCTCCTCCGCACCCACCTTGTCTAGGGGACAGACAAATAGTCTGCAACCCTCTTGCCTTTGCTTTAAGGTCATTTCTGACTTATCTATCTGAGACTCAACACCCCAGGCAGCTCCTGCTGAAGGTAGCTGAGCAAAACAATGACCTTTTCATGGTGAACATGATTCATACATCCCATCCTTTGTAAGGCAACATGCAGCGAATTGCGTCTGGTATCATGTAGTGTTTGCCAGTACCACTGTTATTGCATAACCCTGGAGCCGCAGAGCTATTTATTTTACTGGGGACAAAAGGACACAAACATGTAAAGACTGAAATGTCCGCGCGCAAACCAATAAAGAGGTCATTTCGATGCCAGCAGAGAACTCACAGTTTGAATCAGCTTCACATTTGGATGCTGTTACAATGCATTAGTAAAACATGAATCACTTTGCTGAATGTTTTTCATATGTGAATTGATTGTAGCTATCGCTGTTCATGGAGGAGGACACAGGGACTGATGAACACAAACACACATGCTGCACATGTTGGTGTCTGGTTTTATTGAGTACCTTATCTGGATTTTGGGTAATTGTTAAAAAAATAGTTTCCTTTAATGTTGACATTTGGTGTCATAACAAACTTAGGAGAAATAAGTGGTTTACAGAGGAAGAGGTGAGGGAGGTGGGAGATGGTCATTGTGAACAACTGCCCCCCCTGTTTAAGATGAACAAGTGAAGCTTGTTTACAGTAATGACAGTTACACACTTGTCATCTCCCAGTAATGTAATGTAACCTTACTGTGTTTTCTACTATGACACGCAATCAGACAGCAGCATATTTCATTGAGATGACAGGCTTTGTAGAAATATGTTACATTCATTTCATTAATTGACATTCTTGCAAACAAAATGCTGCTACATTTAAGAGTGAATATTAATCAGTCAACAGAAACTAAACATGCTATGCTATGTTGACTAATAAGATAACTCCTTTTTTTCAAGAAGTCCTGAACAAGAATAACAAAGTTTTATCCTCAAAAGTCAGGTACCATGCGCTTGTCTTGGTATACATTACCATCATAGCGCACCATGAAAGTTATTTCTGTGTTGTATGACACTTTTAAAATCGATTTATAGAAAATAATGCTTAGCTCTATGGCGCACTCCTATATTTCAACGAATGCTGGCCATAGTTTATCAGCACCATCTGTAGGCCAGCAGGCAGCAGAAGTTCCTGTCACAGGTTCAAATACACAGCAGATTAACTAATCACACTGATCTATCATCAGTTATCCCCTTAAGCTTACATCGATAGTCAGTTAACACACGCACAATTTAACACCGACTTCAATGAACTGTCTAGCCTGTTACACAACAAATCAAAAGCCGTACTACAGCACAGTGTTGTTGATAAATGTTGAATTTGCATGCAACTCTGTTATAGGCGTGAAATGCACACACTGTGTACCACAAGATGAGCAACTACCAACAAAGAAGCAGTCATTTCTGATGTAAATACATACCAACAACCATCACAGTGCCAAATTTGCGACTCGCAGCCAATGCCTGTTGACTGATCACAGTCACCAAGTGCTTCAGTGTGACAACCAGCCACTGAGAGGCATCCACCAGATTGCAGTGGTTCTTGTCAAAGATTATCAGAGGCACAATAGTGCTAAGTTTTTTTTTTTTTTGAGCTGACATCTGATAATATTGTCAGTGCCTCCATAATATCCTCCATCTTGCTTTTTCAACCTATTTTAAGGATACAAGATTAGGAATGTCTACAATAGATATTTCACCAGAATAATTCTGCTCAGACACACTCACTGATGTGCGTGTACAGTTTGCTTTTTGTTATTCTCTTGCATTAAAGTGCCTTGCCTTACCTGTGTGCCAGCTTTACAGTCTACTCATAGACAAACCAAGATCACAATAGTAAAACACATACGTCTATCTTCTATTGCTATAACTATTTCCCTTATGTAGTGCTCTTCAGGCTCTGTGACAGTTAAACAGTGCGTATTGTATGTTCACAGAATGACAAACAAATTAACATTAATTAATATTAGAAACATATTAGTTTATTTAGAAACTTTGGGCCGACATGCACCGCAGTCTTTCAGGCAATCACCCTTAATTTACCATGTCCTGCCTGTATTTACAATTTAACACTCAACCTGCCATTGTGATTTTTTAAACACTCCTAGCTGTTTGCTGCAGTCTTTGTTTTGATGTAGTAATCGTACGCTATAGTTCGAGTCTACGCTGGGAGAGTTGATGACATGTATTTCCATATGAGCAGTGCTGCTAAGGTTCATGTGCCTGTGTTTTGGCTGTAAAGAAGAGTGTAAATGTGTACGTGTGTGACGGATGAAGCAGTTAGCTGTGTGTGTGTGTGTGTGTGTGTGTGTAATGGCTGGCACAAGCAGCAACGTCTGGACTGTGGACTCCCATAGAGATGATGGTAGAAGTATGTGTTTAGTCACTTAACGTAACTGCTCATTTGTGGCTCACACTAGCACTGTCCCTGCTTGTTATCTTGAATGTGTATTTCTGCATGTGTGTGCAAGTGTGAGAGTGTGTGTGTGTGTGTGTGTGTGTGTGAGTGAGGGAGAGAAAGAGAGAGTAAAGAGGGAGTCAGAGCTGTGTAGCTTTGTGCGGATACCGTGTGAAAGTGCAGCCATGATAAAGTACAACAGCAGAGCATGTGCACAGTGCGTGCGTCAAACAGGCCTTCTTAAAGGGGAAGGACAGACGATTTATGAATTAAAGCTGTGGTAGGCAAAGTCTGTGCAACCTTTGCAAAACCTTCCGCCTCTCTCTGCTGTCTTGTATTACTCCACTAAGCCCCTCCCACCAAACCCACAACTTCGACCGGCAGCCGCAGGAGTCAGTTACCCTGTTACCCTTAACCCTCGTAGTGCTCACTCTCCACGGTGTGAGCCTCACAGAGACCGCGGTCTCTCCTGCCATGACTTGTTTTTTCTAAGCAGCCCAGGCTTCAGAGGCAGCTGCAACGCCGTCCAGCAGCGGGATGAGAGGCTAGTACACACACGCCACTGTCCCCCCTCAAAAGTTATTCCCCACTGTTTGTCATCATGCCTCTTTGCCACGTCGATACGTGCGCCATGACATCGAACATAATGAGCCCGAAGCTCCGTGTGGAGCCGTGACGTGTTGTTTTGTGATATATGCCGCTGTAGGCAAAGGAGGTATTGGAAATTCTTCACAAGTTGCAAGGATTTTCCGTCATTGAATCAGGCTTTCACCGTTTGAGGGCTGAGCGATTGGTCTTTTGTTGCCTTTGGTTTGAAGCATAACAGATTGGTTGGGTCATGGCATGGTGTTAAAACATATATTGGTTGTATCTGAAGCACTACAGTAATGACAGTCTCACACACTGCTGATATGAAATGGACCAAATTTATACACTTTATCATATCACCTGCTACCATTAAACTTAAACTATAATTGTTCCATTCAAATATTTATTTACATTTGTACTTGGCTTACTTTCCCAATGGGTGTGTGTGTATGTGTGTGTGTGTGTGTGTGTGTGTGTGTGTGTGTGTGTGTGTGTGTGTGTGTGTGTGTGTGTGTGTCTGTGTGTGTGCATGATTGGGCTTGTGTATGTGAGGGAGACTGAACTCGACCGAGTGAGAGAGATGAATTTAACATGCGAGGGATGATAACTGAGGATGACACCAAATCAAAATGGGAAGAGTTGTTGTAGACTGAACAATAAAGAGAGGTTGCAAACGCAGACAGAGCGATGGAGACACCTGTACAAGTTGTCTTCCTTGATAGTCCTTTCCTAATCATGTCATGGTAATAATTTCACATAAGCACAAATACTGTATTTACTGCATGGAGTCAGTAATCCAATATTTTCTTTGTGAAAATATTCGACTTAAGCGTAGTCTTGTCCACTGCCTGCTTGAGCCAAAAGCTCATTAAAGCTTTCAATAAAACTGAAGAGCCGAGCTGATTGGTTGACTCCGCAGCGTGGAGCTGAAGATCCAAAGTTTGGCTTTTGGGACCATACTTTAATTTCAGCCATTGTTTTGGTTTCCATGACAGCTACTGTATGTCATATGTGCTTCCTTACATGGCCACACATCTGCAAGCGCAAATATGTGTTCTTACAGATTTACTTTACACTAATGGAGCACCACAAATGCAAATGATGAAACACAAAGAGACAAACAAGAGGGGGAAGAAAAGGGGATCATACGCCTTTACATTTGTTTGCATTGTGTCAGTGTGTGTGTGTGTGTGTGTCCATATTTGTAAGAGAGTGTAGGCTTGACTGAAATGAGAATGCTTTCTTCCCGTCAGGTGTTGCCTCTTTCTCTACACTAACAGCCACATGCATACACAATTAAACAACATCAGGAGAAGCTTTGATGGTTTTGCTAATGAGCTCACTCCACACGTCACTATCTAAAGTTTGAAAACCTCTTTACAACCTCAGTAGATTGAATCCTTTTGGCTGACAGACACATGGCCGCATAGGTCCTGCTGTATTGTAGACGACTGCTTTGTGCTGCGATGCTAGTGATACTGCACTGAGTTATTGGTGTGTAAGGTCTCTGACAGCTGCAGCATTTCACAAACTGAGAAAACATCTTTCAACGACGATATTGCTGTTCAATCCTGTGTCGATGGTGTAACTTTAGGGCAAAACTAAGTAGTACATCACCAAGCTTATGCAACAAATATTCAGTGTGATGTTTTCTTTCTTTGTAAAGACATTCACTTGGTAGTGTGGGTATACTGAAGATGACCTGAGCTTCAAGTGTTTTCCTTGGCAGAGTGACATCCACATCCTCACACAACTCCTGCCCGCCCCCACAGTGCTTTACACACACACAAAAAAATCCCTGTGTGTATTCATGCACTACACACAAAGTCACATTTATATACTGTACATACAAACACATGGGCCCAGCTATATGGAGCAATAAAGAACAGGGCATAAGAATAGATGTGCGGTACATTATGTTGCATTTTGTGTATTTTGTATTTCAATGCAATGCATTCAAGCAGAAACAAGACATTTCGTCACTGCATTGTTGGGTTTAGTCAGTAGTTCAGTATTAAACACAAGAGACACAATGTAGAGACAGATGTGGATGAATTTCTAGGAACACATTTAGTATTTCCTGATTTCAACTGTGATGAAATGTGAAAATGACTGTACGTAGGATCAGCTGGTAATGTAGAAGGCCTCATTAAAAAGACGCACAAGATAAACACAAAAACCATCTATAACACACACTTGAACAGGCATCCCAATATAGACTGCACACTCATGCACACTTATTTACTGTGCAAACCTGCAGGAGTAGGCGGTGAAGAAGCACTAAATGCTGGCTGCCCTCACCCCCCTTGGCTTGGCTGGATGGCACTGACTGATCTATACAGACAGGGGAAGGAAAGAGAGTTAGCGGGAGATGGAGAGAGCATGGGGGAGCAGGAGAGTGATGTGGGAAGTCCTACAGAATATATGTCTGTTCATTGTGTGCAGAATCAGATCCAGAATGACATTATAACGTCTCTGTGACACTCGGGAGATATCTGTTCTCAAACTGTCCCGTGGTTGATAACTGCAGAGCTTTGGTTGGTTTACAGTCATGTATCGGCTGCTGTGTCGTCTCACTGTGCTGTTTGGTTGTATGTGTACTCTCTTCTGTACTATATATGGCTTGCGTTGACATTGGTGTTATTTTGTTGTGTTGTGTTTGCTCTGCTCGTAAGCGCTCTGGTCTCACACAGATATCAAACATGCATGATGTCTCTCTGACTCATATGACTGTGGGCTCGCCGCTACACGCTCAGATGTGGCTTTTCATGCACGCGCTTGTAGAAACACTTATGTGGTCATGCAATCAGAAATACATGAAATAGCCTGCACAGTGCATTTGTTAGAGAATCCATATATATATATACACACACACTGTATTAGAGCTACAACAATTAGTCGATTAATTGATTTTAGTCATTTTTTAAGAAAGAATGCGGAAATTCTCTGGTTCCAGCTTCTCAAAATATGAATATTTTGTGGTTTAATTAGTCCTCAATGATTGCAAACTGAAAATCGGGTTTGCTGGCTGTTGGATTGCACTAAACAAGAAATTAGAAGATGTCGCTTTGGGCTTTGGGAATTTACAATGACTAATTTTCACAACTTTCTGACATTTAATAGACCTAACGATTAGGTGAATAATTGAGAGATTAATCAATAACATATATACGGTTTATGTTGTGTTTCTGGCAAATATTTGCAATCTGGAACAGCTTTTTCTCAAAACTAGAGAATAAAACTTTTATGTCCAAGCCTAATCTTATAACTTTACATAAATGATTATGTATGAACAATGGTGCTGTAATTACAAGACAAGCTGTACGGCTGTGGTGGTTGAGGAGTTTATTATGTGCTGTTAGCGTGCATTTTAGGACATAAACCTGTGCCATGTATGTGCGTGTCTGTGAGTGCACGATGTATCATGCTGTGATTTATATCTAAGAGAAAAGCAGCAAGTGAAGTGAACATGTTAGCTGCTGTTAATATGCATATACTGTATGAGAAAAGGAAACATTCTACAGTAAGTCTCTTAACAGCACAAATAAAGTCAGATGAGTCAGAGATATTTATGGTCATCCCCAAAGGCCTCTTTCCTCTCTCTCTTTCTCTCTGTCTCTCTCCCTCTTTCTATTTCTGCTCACAGTTTAATGCGCTGATGATTGAATAAATTGCTGGTTAATTGAGAGGGAATGGTTATCATTTGCTATTATATTTAACATCCTTTCACGAACCAGGAAGTGGCAATTTGCATAAATTTACTTTGCCTTGGGAAAGCTGAAACTGTTCTGACAACACATTACATGCTGGTTTCAGTATCTTTACAATTATTACTCAATTACTGCTGTAGACCACACAGGAGAACATATTATATTACATATTCTAAATTCACATAGAAAATGTGCCCACATCTTCTTCTACTTCTTTGATAGGCATATAAAAAGACATGCTGAATAATTTTGATCTGTAAATGCCTCTAAAACTGTTTGCTTGTCTCTCTGCCACTCCTCGTATGAATCGCTCTGTTCTCTCTGCTCCCTGCGGCCCGAGCATGCTCCGTCATACAGGCAGCAGCCGGAAGCTTAACTCAACCTTTTACTTCAGTAACAAAGAGGCCCATGTCCCTTATTGTGGGCTAAGTGCTTTTCACAATCTGCAGTAAACTGTTGGGAAAACGAGCCCCGCAGCCCACAGTGCGCTTGCATTTATGGTGTCTCACAGAGCAGGGGATCAAGGACTCCCTCAAGCTGAAGAGGTTATTATGTATATAATAATATATGTATGTGTGTGGCTTTTAGCATTTGTTTGTATTGTGTATTATAAGAACCCAATGGGCATCCCATGTGAAAAGCTAAATGACTGACAGATATTGTGATTACCAGCCTGTGTGCAGTGTTTACGTTGACCTGCCTCATGCATAAAGGATGAAGAGGGCCTCTCTCTGGTCTCATATCTCCAGTGTGGTCCCAGGACAGCTGAGTCACCCTGTGGTGTGTCTGCCTCCAGCATCTCACACATCTCACTGCATGCACATACCACCTTTATCTGGATATGTGTGCCTCTGTTGTCCGCTTCACTCCCGATCGACCTCAATCTGATAGCTTGATGTTCCTGTGTTCTGTCTGTCTTTGAAACAACCGGAGAAGGGCACAATGCTGAGTTACATCACTGGTTCCAATCTTTGCATACCCTCTGAAAACAGTCTTTTTTTTCAGTGTGTTTGTCCCTTTTCTAACTTCTCTCAGATACATTCATGTAAGAGCTCTTTGACTGGTTGTTCAGCCTAGTGAATCTGTGTTTTAACCTGTTCAGTGCCATTTTCTCTTTATTTGTGCCTTTGCTTTTTTTTTTCTAGGCACGCTACTGAGTTGCAAAAGATAACTCGCTGACAACGCCTGTGCAAGGCTGAGCAACTTTTTCACCTTAATCTCACTTTTTATTAATATCAAAAGGTTTTGTTGTGTTCTTTTTTGATTATTTGGAGTACAGCTACATGCATGTCAGTGGTCAGCTGTCCGTCCACATGATTCTTTGTGGTGTGTTCAATAGCAAAACACTGAATCAGTCTTTTTGAGTTCTTGCACTTTGAGGTTGTTTGTTGTACCGGGGCCATAACACTTAAATCATGAAGCTTCTGGTGTTTTCAGTCTTAATTTGAGGTTACATAATACTAAATAAAAACACTGATGTTCTTACCTTTCTTACCTAGATTGAAGCTCCAAATATTCTTGTGCCTTGAACAGGTTTTCTCACATTGTCATGGTGTTCTCTGAATATGTGCTGTGTTGGAAAGTGTGAGAACCAAATCAGATCAGAATGAGGTCAGGACAAGGAGGGATTTTGCGGCTCTGGTTAAACAATGTTGTTCAGTACCACTGAACCACTGAATGAGTGTTTATATCTTTTGAACTGATTGGAAAAATCAACACTGATGAACTAGAGTGTAAACAGTCATCCTCCTATTTTTGTGCTCAACAAGCTTGACTAGCTAATACAAAAATATCCCATTGGTTGATTACGTTCATCACTACAGCCATTTTTGTGACTGACATTTGTGTAAAAACAGGCACCTTTTTAGTTTGGGTTTTGGTTCAGTTTGGTTTATTGACAACATTCTAATGTATTTATAAAAATACAACATATCAGATTTTGTCATGGATGGAACAAATAGGGAATGCTTTAGATCACGGCCCGCAACTTACAGCGTAATTCTTACCAATTTACTGTGTAATTATTTGTGCTAACGGTGTACCGCTACAGTACATACCGATACATATAAGGTGTGAAGGTAGGGAATAACGGGATAAAATGGGAACTTTACTGTAGGTTATTTAACTAACAGGTACCTATTCTAATATTACGGGGTACAGTATGACCTAGTGAGCAACAATCTGGCGTTTAGGAGGAATTTAAAGAGAACTTATACTGTAAGTATTTTTTACTGGTACACAAAAAATAACACTGTAGATGGAAAAGAATGTCTTGGACTTATTTGCTTTGTCTTCACTCTATAGAGCATATTCCTGGATTGAAATGTTCACATCAGATGCATTTCTTTCTCTGTTTGTGTCTGTGTGTGCTTTTGGATCTGTGCCTGTGTGTGTTGTATATTAAACCCATGCTTATGCTTTTTAATGATAATCCATCACATCTATTCAAAATCTATTGTACTCTTTTTTTCTTGTGTGTCTGCAGGAAACAGTTGAGTATGCCTTCCTCATCATTTTCACAATTGAGACCTTTCTGAAGATTATTGCTTATGGTTTGGTGATGCACCAGAACGCGTATGTGCGAAACGGTTGGAACATGCTGGATTTCGTCATTGTCGTCATAGGGTAAGTCCTCGAGTTCAGTTATTTCAATTGATTTATTCAACTTAAACATAGTGTGTAATGTATTACATATCATGCCAGCTGATCCAAACAACGTGTTATTTTGCGGGGTTTTGTTATTTTAGGTTGGGGTTTGGATTTGCACTTTGATCTCAGTTTGACAGTTGCAGTTTACAGTGTTTCTGAGAGGCAGTCAGTGTTAAAATTAAAGTTGCTTAAGCCTCTGCTCCAAGCGGCCAAGTGCTAATAGAGACCCCCATACACCCACAGTATATGACCCAGAAAAGACAGAGAGAATAAATCAGAGCTTTACCACCACTGGAGTGAGTCACCATCTCTCCATACTTCATCTCTTCTCCAACACTCCCTCCCATTTTTCCCTCTCCTCTTCTCTCACTGACTGTCTTTCGCTCACACTCTCCCATCCTGCTCTGATTTGTCTCTGCAGCTCTTTCTTATACGTCCTTTCCTTCCATTTTGATCTCTCAAATGGTTGTATTTCATGCTTTACACTTCCCCACCTCACTCTGCCCTCATTCCTATCTCCTGCACACTCTCTTCTTGTTATCTTCATCCTTATCGCAGCTTCTTTTTTTCCTCCTCTGTCGTCCTTCCTCTCTCTCCTCCCTCTTTCTCTCCTCTAACACGCACAGTCCGGTAGGTAGCTGGGTCAGATCTCTGTCTTTGTGCAGCATGCGGGGTTGATCTGCCATGCAGTCAAATGCAAAGACCCCCGCTCCTGCTATGAAGACTGGCTGTTACTGCTAAATCACTGAAGTGACACACTAAGATAATACTGCCAGTGTCCGATGTCAAAGTACATCTGTTTCAATAAACTCATGTCAAAAGTCAAGGTTCAGTCCACTTCACAACAGGCTTCAATATGTCTGTGTGTTTTGTATTTATAGATTATAGCAGGAGGTTGTAGGCTCTCGAAGGTTCAGCTGTGCTGTATGGAGGGTTTGAAGGCATTTTTTGGTTCAATCATGCTCTTCATAAACAAGAAATATCTAAGACTTGTAAGGTATAATGTTACAGTAAAAAGCCTCTTTTCTTTTATCTGATATAATTGTATCATTGTTTTAAAAGGATGTGGGTGTCAGAAATGTAAATTACTGCACACATACTGTAAGTTCATGTAAAAGAAAATGTATTGAACGGAAGTGGAGGTGAGTAATTATGAGATTGGAAGTTTTTTTTGTACTTAAAGGATCATACCGGTGTGTTTAAATCTCTTAAACTACAAATAATGTATTCTTAAAGCTGCACTAATCTAAGTTTTTATATTAACAATGGATTAAATGACTATGTGTAATGTGAAAGGGGAAATTCGTTGTGAAAAGCCCATAAAGAATCCTAATCCTAATCTTAATCTGCAGTTCATTTTTAGGGAGCGTTTTAGTGTCTTTTAGCTCACTGTTTTGGTTTTATGGCCTGTAGCTTTACTGTTTGTTCACTCTGAGCAGCTCGCAGCTGTTTTCAGCAAAAAGCACAGATAAACCCACTGTAAACAGCACAGACAAAGTTAGTGACTTGCTGTAGTGGAGCATTTAGCAGCTAAAGAGCCAGATATTTGGTAGGAAGTTGATAGAGACCGAAACAGAGCCATAAAGACAGTGAATATTGGACTTATATTCCTCCAAATGAATGCCAGTATTGCCCTGTGTCTGCTGAATATGTATATATGTTTGCTACAACAAATCTATAAGGTGATATGTTACTGTTACATTTTTCTTGATTTTCCATGCAACAGTAGCTTCCATTCTTTTCTGTACAGTGTGAAAATCAGTTAGCAGACTCATGAAAGTTGCTAAGTTGCAAGAGTTTCAAGAGTCTGCTAACTGATTTTCATATATAGTACAGAAATGCATTTAATCCAATGGATGCCTAAAACAGTAGAAAAAAACATTACAATTTCTGGAACACAGTAGCTTGGTTAACAAAAAGATTGTAAAGAACATAAAGGAACTTTATATGATTCCATAAATAGTGAGGAGACACACTGAAGTTATCCAACTTGACTGGTAAAGAAACCCGATGTATCACTTTTATGAAAGTGCTTCTCCTCAGGTATATTCAGTAAAAGGGTGTCGATATGTGAGGGATGATTTTCTTCTGAACATGACTGGATGGGAAATGAAACCCCAGTGGCAGGCGGTCAGTCTTACAGATGTGACTCAGTATAACATAAGTCTGAGCAGACTGCGCTTATAGGCCCTCAGAACTCCTTCCAGCCCCTATCGGCAGCTTCATTCACTGCTTTTAGTCCACAGCTCTGATGTGATGTGTCGAGATGACTTCCCCTCTTGGCTAGGTGAGGAATGTCTAACTGACTGTAATGAAGTGTCCGCTCTCATGGTGAGAGATTCATTCACAGCTGATTTCACTTTGTGACTGCAGTAGGAAACCGTTTTAGTACTACATTTATCTGCTGCATACATAGAGTATGTACTGTTTGTATACTTTTAACTGGGCATTGAGACGGAGGGGGTGAGATGCTGCTGTATTGCACTCTCAGCATCTCCCCTGGCTTTATATTGAAAAGAAATAGCTGACAATTATTTTGTCAGGTCTTAAAGCATACGATGAATATGTGGAACCTACCAGTACGGTGTTTAGTAGTCAGTTTTTATACCATCTATTAACATTAACGGTGCATTGTATTTAATATATGTGTAGTCCTCTTATTAATCCAACTGTATCCTGGTGATATCAGTATGGTTTGTGGGTGGCTGTAAAGTAAACTGATGACACATATTATATTATAGTTTCACAGCTAAATTATACTTTGAGGGATCAACAACAGTAAAATAAAAACGCTCTCAGCCGGGAAAGAGTTTTAAGGGCGACACATCTCAGAAAGGTTTGTGACAGAACTTGTATCCAGTCAGTGGTGTTATCAAAAAAAATAAAAAATGTAATCTGGACATTGCAGTTACTGTTAAAGGTGTGTGTTGTAACCACTTGATTTAACCAATTACATTATTGATATGTGAGAGAACTTCTGAGGACAAATCATAGATTTTTACTTCTGAAGGGAATGACTTATTGTTGTTCAGTGTCATAACTTTGTATTAACATATTAACACACAATGCACTCATTATTACCTGGTGCTTGTTTTTAGAACTAAGCAAACTATCAACATTAACCACAGAATAACCACAACTTATCAGCTGTTTAATGTACTAGAATATGTTACTGTTAAGAGAGTAAGTGTTGGAAGATTAAGTACACAAAAATACAAAGAGAAAATTGATTTGTGATATGGAAAACTCTGTATAATATGCTATGATGGATTATACAATGTGTTCTGTTCAGTGCTGAGCCTTTGAAACTATGTCTCAGTAAGACAATGAAATTAGAAAGAAGTATTTGATGATTATGATCATTATGATGCTTGAAAAACCATCTACTGTAATGGTGTTAAGATGAAAAAAAATATTTAGGGCTGCAAGAAACTATTATTTTCATTATTGATTAATCTGCTGGGTATTTTCTTGATTTATTGATTAGTCGTTTTACCTAAAAAATATCAGAAAATAGTGTAAAATGCCCAGTATAATTTTCCAGAGCCAAAGATGACATCTGCAATTTGCTTGTTTTGTCCGACTAACAGCCAAAGATATTCAGTTTACCATCATATATTACAAATAAAAGCAGCAAATTCTCACCTTTATAAGGTGGAACTGCCAAATATTTGTCATTTCCTTCCTTGTAAATGAACTAATCAAAATAGTTGCTGATTTCAGCTCTATAATATTAGATAAGGATCATCTGGAACATACAATACACAATATAGCAGCTCAGATGCAAACCCGTTGCTGTGTGTTAAACAGTATGTTTAACACACAGCACACAGTAGTTCTTTCTTTGTTTTCTGACAGACTCTTCAGTGTTGTCTTGGAGATTTTGACCAAAGAGGAGAAGACAGAAGGCGAAGATACTACCCATCCGTCAATGCACGGGCACGGGGGTAAACCAGGCGGATTTGATGTTAAAGCCCTTCGAGCCTTCCGTGTGCTGCGACCCCTGCGGCTGGTCTCAGGAGTACCCAGTAAGTAGCTGCTGAGCTCCATATACCAACACACAGGCAACCCACGTTAACCCAGTGTAACCCATACACTTATTTTCTGTATGTATTGTATAATGGGCTTAGCCCTTATTAGTCCCAGTGAATTGTAGGTTGAGGGGTTACACATGACGAGTCCAGATGGTCTATGTACCATCCCTGAGGACAGTTTTTTACAAACATCTATTCAACATCTACATCAGCACCCTAGAGATATGAGCTCTGGGTGTAATAGAAACAAACAAACTCAGAGTACACACTTCTGACACATTTATGAACTATATGTATAGATACTGAAACAGGTTTGTAGAAAAAAGTGTCTATTTTACCTACTTTTTGTAAAAAACATATAGTATAATCATCCCACACTGCACACATACTGTACGTTCAAATTTTAATGTTTTATATTTACATAATCAGCCTGTCAGCCTGTCATAATGTGAACCGTCATGACTTATATACTTTTGTAAAATAAGTATACAGTATTTAAAATGAGTGTGTGAGCGTTATCCACAGTTTAAAAGTAAACATATCACGATCAAGATCATGCAGGGTTAACCGCTGGACCATCTGGAGACACCAGAGTTAATATTTTTTGTAATAACCGGGATAGAGACTGGCAACTGACATTTGTAGCTGCATTTTCATTCATCCACACGCCTGTAAGTACAGCCAAGCGTCATATACTGTTTATTTTCGTCCTTCCTTAGGTTTACAGGTGGTGTTAAACTCCATCATTAAAGCCATGGTCCCTCTCCTTCACATCGCCCTCCTGGTCCTGTTTGTCATTATCATCTATGCTATTATCGGCCTGGAGCTTTTCATCGGTAAAATGCACGCAACCTGCTATATTCCTGGCTCAGGTACGGCCTTTTGATTGTCAGTTTTACAGTCAACTTTCTAGTCTATACATGTTGTATTTTGAACACTGTAACACACAGTTATTTTATGTTAAAAGTAGCCTGACCTTAAAACTGCTGTGCATTGTATTTTCAACAAATAGCAACATGCATTTCAACTCGATTCTGAAGGTGAAACCTAATGTTTAATCTGACAGCATGTGGGCCCAACATAACAGGTTTTTTACACAATTCTACAAGAAAGTTTCACCTAATTTTATTTGAATCACTTTGAATCAAATGGTGAATAAAACATGTTCAATGTATTTAGGGTTGCATGACACAAAGGACACACTCCTACAGTATATCTACAGTATAAACAGAAAAACACACAGCCTGTATATTTCTATCTAAAGACAGTTACATTTTGCCGTGTTACTTCACCATTTTCTTACAGTGTCTCTGTGGATGTCACGTATGGGTGATTACATTTTACAAACTGACATGACGAGTCTCTTTGAATCAGGGGTCCTAAACTTAAATTAGCCGGTGGCCACTGGCCTCTCCTAGGGGGGCTGCTTAAACACTCAGTGTTTGTTGTTTCCCTCCCTCCCTCGTACATGCCGCTGCTCTGCATGTTCAACCTTTCTTTAAGGTTCAGAAAGTGTAAGGTGCTCTTGGTCATAGCGAGTGTTTACGCTGACAAGTTCTGCTGTTAAGCTTTTTAGCTTGCTAAATGTGAAATAAAAAGGCATTTTTATCTGCTAATTTTGCAGTCTTGTTAGAAAGTTAAATGATAACTCTAAAATAAAAGGATGGGTACAATCAAAATGAGACAAAGTAAAGAAATTGATTTGTAGGCCGTATATAAGAATAAATGTTACAGATGGTGGCGCTGAAGATGAGGTTGTCCTAGGTCTGGCCCGCGGCCTGTAGTTTGAGACCTCTGTTTGAAATCATCTATTATTTCAAATGCCGTCGTTTTCAGCAATAACTTAACACATTCTGCTGATTACAAACACAGTTTTTCCCTCTCTGTGTAGATGCGATAGCAGAAGAGGAACCAGCTCCGTGTGCGATCTCAGGGCACGGGCGGCAATGCTCCGTCAACATCAGCGAGTGCAGGGAAGGCTGGCATGGTCCCAACGGTGGCATCACCAACTTTGACAACTTCCTGTTTGCCATGCTGACAGTGTTCCAGTGTATCACCATGGAGGGCTGGACGGACGTGCTGTACTGGGTGAGCCTCTCGCTCTGCTCTCCCAGTTCAATATCCTGTGACTGTCACACGCCTTCAGCTTTAATGTCTACTCAGATCAGACACACAACAGTAATGTGACTGACATTCTGATGATGAAGCTGCTGATAATTTCCTGAGGCAGCTCTTATCACTCTGATATGATTGATTGCCTAAATGATTGAATGCATTCAACATCTCACAATAACAACATGATGCTATCCTGGCACTTTAAGTATTCCTGCAAGATCTCTGTTCTTCTTCATCTGAAGAAAAAGCTAACTTTGTTCTGCTCTTCTTTTCTGACAGTTTCTACCTTTAGCAGTTTATTTCACTCTTTTCTTTCTCTCTTCCCACTCCTCTCCTTCCTCTGTGGTGATGCTTGTTCCTCCAGATGAACGATGCTATGGGCTTAGAGCTTCCATGGGTGTACTTTGTCAGTCTTGTGATCTTCGGCTCCTTTTTCGTGCTTAACCTGGTTTTGGGTGTGTTGAGCGGGTAAGCACCTTCTTCTCTTTGCAGACAGAGACCCTCTGCTTGATTTCAGGCCGGAGGTTCTCTGTTCTTGTATGTGTTTCTGTCTGTTAACCGGCTGCTTTTGGCTCCTGTAGGTCAACGACGCCATTGGATGGGAAACACCTTGGATTTATTTTGTTAGCCTGATCATACTGGGCTCCTTTTTCGTGTTAAACCTTGTGTTAGGTGTGCTAAGTGGGTAAGAGACAACTTGTGCAGTGGTTTTGGCCTGCTGTGTGCAAAGCATGTATGCAGTGCTTTGTGCACCCTGGCACTGCTTGCTATGTTTGGGAAGTAGTCTTAGCAGATTCTTGGGATATAAGCCACTCAGATCCTTTATACAACCTTTATACAAAAATACTGAGATGTTAAACCCGTTAGGGCTTTGAGATAAATGTATATTCCTTCTCAGGCGTTCTTCTCTGACCTCTGTAGGCGTCTATCACGCCCTTTCCACGGCAACTGCAAAGTGAGCGTTTCCTCCCCCACCCCACCCTCAACCCACCCAACCTCCTGAGAAAGAAATTAATCTTATTCCTCGCCCTTCACTCCTTCTGCGCTCCTAAGCTTTCTCAAACCCCAGTTTGCTTTCCCAACTCTGTAGAGTGGGGGTGGGGTTTTACAGTAGAGTTTACTCTGGATGGTTGACCAGCCAGCAAAGCAGGATTCTTTTTTTTTTTTTTATAAGCCAACAAGGTTAACATAATCATCAACTCCTGTCGGCTGCTTTAGATTGGCGTAATTTATTATCTGCATCAACTTTTTCTAAATGCAGTTTTACAAATGCTGCTTTACCCTCTCACCATCAAGTATTTTTGTTTTTGTGTCAGTTCTTCTCAGATGGTTGACTTTTCCATTATCACAGCTTAAATACATATTTTTTCTCAGTAGTGACAATATCCCACCATGCACTGAATATATTTACCTCCTGTCTTCTGTACATATTGTAGTTTCCACAGTCGTTGTTTTGCATAATCTATGAATTTAGATGCTGTGCAAATGTTGCGTGTCTCTTAAAACCATCTGTCTACCTAAATTGCCTTTACTGTATGATTAAGATGCTCGTCCGAAGGACAAGCTACTGTACTGTTGTCTTTCAAAGGTGTACACCTCCCTCCAGTGGCTAGGGTTCACAAAGACACACAAAGCATTGAGGGGTTGTGATTGAAGTATGTGAATATGTAAAATACAATATGGACATACAGAAAATACATATACAGGATATCTTCATTCAGTGTAGAGATTATTTATTTTCATTTCGTGTGAAAAAATCTTTTTGTTGTTTGCTGTGAAAGTAAGTTTCTCTTTGTGTGTGTGTGTGTGTGTGTGTGTGTGTGTGTGTTTGGTCATTTACGCACTCCTGTGTATTTGTATGTGTTTGCTCGTTTTGTCTATGTGTGGTTCTGCAAACCCAGAGAGTTTTCCAAGGAGAGAGAGAAGGCCAAAGCTCGTGGAGACTTCCAGAAGCTGCGTGAGAAGCAGCAGCTGGAGGAGGATCTGAAGGGCTACCTGGACTGGATCACTCAGGCTGAAGACATCGACCCCGACAACGAGGATGAGGCCGACGAGGAGAGCAAGCGCAACCGTAAGCACCTTCTCCCACTCTCTCCGTCATGCAGTTAAGAGTAATGCTGCGCTGGCATCGCAAGCGCCCGTCAGTGCAGCAAACTGATGGAATCTGTTCCAGCTACATAAAAAAAAAATATCCAGCAGTGTGTATTATTGTTGTCTTGAGAGGATTGTGATTTCTGCAACTATAATTAGGCCTGCGTTTGTATAATCAGGAAATGCAAGAGTTTGTACTCCAGAAATCTATAATGTCTCGTAGTGGGAGTTTAGTTTAAAAAAAGGAAAATTTCCATTTGGGTGTAAAGTGCTCTATTTTTCTTGCCCCAGATAAGTGGTCGATCATGTTGAGCCATATCTAGCACAGATACAGAGGGTGTTAATCAGGGAAAAAGAGCAAACAATCTAAAACATCACACTCAAGTGTTCTCCTCTTTCAGCCCTATGATGATTTTGCATCAACTTTTAACATCATGCAGGAAGAAATCCACCAGAGAGGAGAGAACTTCAACTTTCTCCACCAACAGTAGCATCAATAGTCCATAAGGCAGTTCATGCTAAACTTCTGTGGGTCTGATTAAGCTTTTTAAAAGTCATTCTGGGAATTGTAGGAAATCACTAACTGAAGCAGAAGTAGATGAAGCAGGTTGATCAAACCTGGCCACAAGTAAAAGGTCAGTGACACTAGAGTAATTGCAAAATAACCCTTGGGACGTATTGAACATTTTCCCTTAATAATGCTAAGTTATTGACAATATTTGTGCTATAGTCAGTGAGACTTTATTAGTCATAAGAAGACACGTTGCACACACAAATGCATAGATACATACCTGCATGTAGACATAGAGGCATGTATTGACTAAGAGATAGTCTTTCCATCAGAGGTGTTCCAAATAAACATATGAAAGGTGTTTGAAGCAGAGCTGTACAGGCAGTTTTTATCTTCAAGCTCAATGTATGTAACTGATGGAAGTGGAGCACGCTGTGAGTTTATCAAAGAAGGGAAAAATATTACTTGAGCAGTAGAAAAACTCTTAATCCAAATCCTCTTTATATAAGCAGCACACATGATGCAGAACAGAGAAACTGCTACTGATTCACCTTATAGTTTGAGCGCAGGATCTCTATTTTTTGCACTCTGTCTGCTCATTACGATCACCCCTCATTTTGTGATGTACTCTGTCCATTTCCTGTTGCCTCTCCCACCTGTCTTTTCCTCCTTATACTTCATGTATAAAGTTATATGTTTACTCTATATTTTACAGTAGCTGTACATTACAGCTAACATTTACCATAAAGTGGGAGGCTCCTAGGTAAAGCTGTGGAGGTTCTGAGTTACGAGGAGGCAGGTCCATACTGCTTTTCTTCAACATCCATCCTGGCTTTTGGTGTCTGTCGACGATATATGAGCCCCTACTAACATGTTAAAATGCAAATGCTTTAATTTGCACTGTAACATGTTAGTACAGGCCCTTGTCACCTGCAGGAGCTTCCAGTGATTAACAGCTCTCCATGTTCTTCTGCCCTCCTCAGTGTCTGCAGCCCCTCTGGCTCCTGCTGCTCTTGTCATTGTTGGATATTGATATTTTGAATACTGTTGTTGTCCTGTGGTGCTTGTCTGCTCTGACCCATTTTGATAGCAGCCCATTCTCGCCCCCCATGTCCCTCTGCTGTGCCATTGTGTCTGAATGCATGGACTTGCATGCATTACACATGAAGGGGTGACTCTGGCTGACCTTACTGAGAAGAAGAAAGGAAGGTTTGGGTGGTTCAGCCAGTCGTCCGACACTCATGGTAAATCCTGTGGTTTCCCGCCAGTGTTCTCTAGCTCTTGTGTGTTTGTGTGTGTGTGTGTGCGCACGTGAGAGTGTGTGTGTTTGATGCTCAAATTAATCTGATACTAAAAATGTGCCAGTTTTCACTCAATAATCAGACCAAACTGTCCTGAACTCTTAGGAGTTAACTTTATTGCCATTACAACAAACGTTGCCCTGATGAGGTCATTGTGCAACAGGACAACAATCCACACAACATACTAATAATAAAAACATCATCAAAATACACAACGTACCATAAATATGAAAGATAAGCTAAAAACAAAATACCTTAAAGTCTGAAAGAACCTAAACATATTAGAATATGAAGACAACCAGAAACTAAAAACCAAAATGTACCTTAAAGTGCCAGAGGTTTACCATTTGTTGTTTTTAATCACCATGCTGCTGCCTTGCAGTCCATCTGGTGAGCAGAAAAAGCACACAAAAAAACCATCAGCTTTACTTCCATCTATCAGTGAAGAATCATTGATCTGTTCTTCACAAATGCTCTATTGGTGAATAGATTGGTACTAAACTAGGAAATTAATCAAAAAGGTAATCAGCAGTGGCCTTAAAATTCCCGTTGGAGCATCAGTGATTGCAAGTGATTGCTGAGTGAGTGTGTGTGTGTGTTTGTTGATGTGTGCAGCCTAATGTAATACCTCATCACTTTGTGTTTTACTATTGTGCTAAACCCGTCGTGTCTAAGCATCACAGCCCTTTTCAGTTTTTGCGTTCTCCTTTTTTTCCTGCCTGTTTTGTTCTTTTTCAAAGGTTAACTGGTTCTAAATTTTTAAAAAGCCTATTTTTTACCCATTAAATGAGTCTGATATGAAATAGAAATATAGCTGCGCTTGATAGCAGGCACGCCCCGTTTCCTTCCCATGTCCCATTTCAAAAGTGGGGGCTCAGTGTGAATATAGGAAACAGGGCTAAACCCAGATCACTACTCCAGCAGTCAGCACTATTTTCAGAGCTGAGAGCTGTCCGACCACTCAGGGACTCAAAGCCAACACGTCT
The DNA here is from genome assembly GCA_002120245.1 of Maccullochella peelii. Taxonomy (NCBI): domain Eukaryota; kingdom Metazoa; phylum Chordata; class Actinopteri; order Centrarchiformes; family Percichthyidae; genus Maccullochella; species Maccullochella peelii. The sequence continues at coordinate 72,433 of LKNJ01001358.1, read as the reverse complement.
ACATAAGCTAAGCAGCAGCACACACCACGCTCCCTCATACGAGTTAAAGCACTGAGACGTTTCACACAGTTAATCATCATCTGTCTGCACAGAGAGCCTTTCCAAAGCGCTGGCAGTACTTTGAGTGTAGCATTTCAGAGACAGCTTTAAGAGCTCTGTCCTCCTCGGCCCGCTCCCTGCTTCCCCTCTGCTCCTCATTGTCTGCATCAGTCAGCTCTCGTAGAGCAGCTGTCCAGTCGCCTGTCCAATGTCAGCTCCCTTTCAGCACTTGGTAAATGATACTAATGATGACAGTGATGCACAGCCACAGCGCTTAGCTAAGTTTTGTAGCTGCAACGTGACTTTGGATATGAAAAGTCTTTCAAAATCACTATCAAATAACTGTGATGCACTTTGATATAGTTTTTGGAGTGTAATCCTTTTTATCTTTGCTGATTTGTAACATAAGTTCCTTTAGTGTATCTTTTTTTCTGCGTGTTGAATAAATTTTGTGATGCAGGCAGTCTCCATTTAATTTCTTGTCACACTTCTTCCCCCTGGGATGCACTGCTCTGTTTCTATCTGAAGAATCTTGTGCATATGATTCTTTTTTTGGTAAATGTCTCCTTTATTTGCCGCTGCAGCGAGCGTTCCAGCCAGCGAAACAGAATCTGTGAACACCGAGAATCAAAACGGGGAGGATGAAAAAACACCATGCTGCGGACCTCTGTGGTGAGAATGCACAGCACAACAAACCTTTTCAAAAACATGACCACTGATATCACTTTAAAATTACAGTTCCCTCATGGTGTGACCAATGCTACAGAGTTTTAAAAAACATCAGTCTCTCAGCAACAAACAGCCGTCGCCACATTTTGTCCTCCAAGTGCTACTTTCTTTACCTTTTGATTTGTGGTAAAAGATAACTTAAAAGCAAACAACAACTCACTTACATGTGTATATTGTCTTCCTACATAATGTCATACTACTGACTACTGGCAGTCAGTAGTCAGTTAAGCCTACTAACCAATCAATGCTCCTAACACATCTCTGCTACAACCTGACTAATTCTTCTCTCTTTCAGTCAAAAAATTTCAAAGTCAAAGTTCAGGTCAGTATATTTGTGGGTCTGTGTCTCTGCATGATGCGTATAGCTGTTATACTATAGGGTCTGTGCCTGCATTAGATTATACAGATTCTTATTTGTAAGTGCTTGGCTTTCATTTTACTGTATTTTAATTAGATTTTACTGGAGATGATAAATCAACAGCTTTTATAAAGTCAGCATGTACCATAAGGTATTTTTAGAGAATAGTCTTACTCAGTATTTTTCAGCTCATTTACTGCACAGTATGACTTGCACAAAATATATTGATGCAGTTCCCTCGTGGCCCTTCTCCCTTACTCCTCTGCATTCTTATTATTAATGGGAACGAATCATAGTGATTTTCTTAAAAAAAACACTAAGGTGATGTATTTATTCTATTGTTTAGACACTATAATCTATGTGACCAGATCTTGTGTTCTTCTAAGTCAATTTATAAGCAAAGTGAATCACACTAGCGTTATTCGTAATTTCCTCCTCCTGCAGTCGGCGCTGGCGCCGCTGGAACAGGTTCTGCCGCAGGAAGTGCCGGTTGGCTGTCAAATCGGTGCCTTTCTATTGGCTGGTCATCATCCTGGTGTTCCTCAACACCCTCACCATATCATCAGAGCATTACAACCAGCCTTTGTGGCTGACACAAGTGCAGGGTATGAACAGCACTACAGTACACAAGTCTTATTTAAAAAAAACCATTTTATTATTACCTCATGTCGTGTCTATTCCGTTAATTCGTTAGTTAGTAGGATATCTCAAAGACGGGTTAAGATTGGGTAGAAATTTCAACCACGCACGGATTTCTTAATATTGCACGTCATGTTGATGAAATCTTTGAACATTTTCACCATTTTCTTATGAACACTTCGCTTAGAAAGTATTATGTATCTCGTGATTGTCTATCATTTTCTGTATTTTGATGCAGATCCAGAATCAGATTAAGCAGATTAAATTGAATACAATTACAATAATAGTTAACATTTTATATATCATATATGTTTTAATTTTGTGTGCAGCCATTATACTTATGCAGCGTTGGCAGAGGTTTATGATTTTTTTGCTATTTTTTGTAGCTAATGTGTCACCCTAAACCCCTTATCTCTCTCTCTCTCCATTTATTTGTGTTTTTTTTAATGTTCAGTCTTTTTCTCTGGGTTTCAGATGTGGCCAACAAGGTGCTGCTAGCTCTGTTCACGTGTGAAATGTTGGTGAAGATGTACAGTCTCGGGCTACAGGCCTATTTTGTTTCACTGTTCAACCGCTTTGACTGCTTTGTGGTGTGCGGAGGAATCACTGAAACCATCCTGGTCGAGCTGGAAATCATGCCTCCCCTCGGTATCTCTGTGTTCCGCTGCGTCCGCCTGCTGAGGATCTTCAAGGTCACGCGGTAAGACTGTTATCATGCTGTGTGTGTTGTGTGTGTGCTTGTCTAGTGTACCGTACAGTATGTGTGGTGTTCAGTGAATCACCTGTCTCTCCTCCTCTCTGCTGCTCCATGTTTCTCTTTATAGTCACTGGCAGTCTCTAAGTAACCTGGTGGCGTCTCTGCTCAACTCCATGAAGTCCATCGCTTCCCTGCTGCTGCTACTCTTCCTCTTCATCATCATCTTCTCCCTGCTCGGCATGCAAGTGTTTGGTGGAAAGTTCAACTTTGACGAAACCCAGACCAAGAGGAGTACCTTTGACAACTTTCCCCAAGCCCTTCTCACGGTGTTTCAGGTATTTACAGTCTGATCTACAGTTCAGATTATGACATAACTGTACATCACGGTCACAACATTCAGCATTTGCCCATTGGTGCATTTGGTGGGAAATACATTGAAAATGCAGATAAAACTGAAAAAAGATTTAGAAATAATTATGGCAAGAGGTTTTACAGACTGTCGAAGGCTAAAGAAAAGAGAAATAGAGCTAGGAAAAAAAGTCCAGTATTTGGTCGGGCTATAAAGAGAAACCAGTGGATAAATGCAATCCTAGTACCGAGCAGTGTCAGGTACAGTATGTTACACTGTCCTAAGATTCTTAGATCTTAATTGTTCATCAACTGTTCTCTGTTTGACTGAGGTCGTCAGGATTTAAATTTTGCTGACAATTCCTAAAATTGTTTAGTGTACTGCCGAGGTGTCGAAATAAGGTACATATATATGTCAGAAAAATCGGGTTTATTCCAACCCCGCTGTGTGGGGATTGGGGGGTTGGAACATGTTAAAAAGAGGTGTCGACACATAACCTCTATAACTGTTGACACACTACTGTTGATGCATCTCCCACAAAATAAATATTATTAATCGATTTTAGATCCTGACGGGAGAAGACTGGAACGCTGTTATGTATGATGGGATCATGGCGTACGGAGGCCCTTCCTCTTCTGGGATGATCGTGTGCTTTTATTTCATCATCCTCTTCATCTGTGGAAACTGTATCCTCTGCTACCGATACAAACACTTGAAACTGCTGAAGCAGCAAATACACGAGTTACCCTACATTCATCATTTTATATATATATTTTAAAAAAGCGCTGTTAAATTGCAAGCAGTGCTTTTACTGAGAGAGTTGTCCTTTACTGAACAATTTGCTCAGATATCCTCCTGAATGTCTTCTTGGCTATCGCTGTGGACAACTTGGCAGATGCAGAGTCTCTCAACACAGACGAAGGAGACAAGAAAGGGTGACAACTTGATCTCCTACTCTGTGTCTCTGTGACAAAAATAATTTTAAATGTTAGCTTTAATGCTCATGATGTACACTCAAACCCTACTCTATCATTCATTACAATATATCTGTTCATTACAGGGACAAAAAGGACGATGATAAAGATGACAAGGTATCCTTAATTATCATACAGTAACTTATCTCTACAGTTTGAGGAGTTATAAACACTGACACACTTTCTACTTGCCTGTAAGGATGAAGAGGAGGACAATGATGACACTGCAGCTGAGGAGGAGGATCCAGAAGTTCCATCGGGGCCTCGGCCCGTCATCTCTGAGCTGGTAAAGAAGGAGAAGATCACTCCTATCCCAGAGGGAAGCGCCTTCTTCATCTTCAGCAGCACAAACCCGTACGCCACACTCACGCGTCCTGCTCACGCAGACGTCACACATATGGACACATACACACAGGCTGTGCCTCATGTCACGTTGATGCCCTCTGGCTGGTGTTTATGTTGTATTTCCTTTGTCCTCCAGGTTTCGTGTGTTTTGCCACAGACTCATCAATCATCACATTTTCACCAACCTCATCCTGGTGTTCATCATGCTCAGCTCAGTCTCACTCGCTGCCGAGGATCCTATCCGAAACTTCTCAGCTCGCAATATTGTAAGTCCACAAAAATGAATGTATTTATGGCTTCTAACGGACTGTGTAGCAAAGATAAGTGGGTGAAGTGACATTATTATTATATCACTTTTCTGGGTGGAATGTTAGTTTAGCATTTTGAGATGCAGTTGTGTCATAATTCTTTGGCCCTTTAAATACTGGCTATACTGTTGGTTTTGCATGTTTTAGCCCATTTATTATAACTTGCATACTTACAAAGCATACACCACCCGAATTTATGTTTCAGTAACACTTAAATCAATTAAAATGATGTGATATGCAATACAAAAGCAACTTCATGACATCATTGTCTAAGGAGGGTTTTAAGGTTTAAGCCATTTTTCAGTACACATCACAATAAGAGAAGCAACATACGAATAATGCTTTTAATTTATTTTCAGAGAGATGTAGAAAATAATATCATTTTACCAGCATGAAAAGGACATTTATCTATTCTGTCTGTGAGTCTGACCTCTATCAATCTGCCTATAAATCATAGACTTTATTTCTCTGCTGAGATACTAAATCTGCACTTTTTGTCCACTGTTGCTGTGAGGGCAAAAGAGAATGATTAAGAAAGAGAAAATCTAGAGAGTTTCTCTTCCTTGTACAACATCTATGTCATCTATCCTGTCCTTGACAACACTTTTCAAAAAGATTACTCACGGTTTATTTTTCAAAACATACCTTCAAGTGTAATTGCCAGGACAAAGACTGTTCCTGTCAGGACACCGGGATTAATGCTTGAAAATATGGGCTGTCCAAATTTAATGGCGACATGTGGTGACCCTGCTCATGCTGTTCTGTTCCAACATTTGTGATTTAGGGGGTTAGGTACTCAACAGCAACCTTTTAAATCCAAGTACCAAACTCACATTATCTTTTTGACAATGTTGTTTGTCTCTTGGAATTGTTTTTCCAGCAACATAGCTGCAATGCAGTGCTTTAAGCAGCTCACTCACATATCACAGTGTCCTTAAATGCACCTTAAAGGAGCTTTTTTAAAAACGTTGCCTGCATTAACTTGTTGAGGAGACAACTTGTACGGAAAAAAAAAATTAAGGCAATGATTATTTCAGGGTGATGTATTTTATGTCAAGTTAGTGTCAGGTTTCTGCACATTGATTTTTGTACTGTACGGAAATGAATTGAACCTCCCCTGCTTTGGTTGGCAATAATGGTAAATATGCAATTTATACATTATGAGCTGACACGGGCAAAACCACTGGTACAGTCATTGTAATGTGTTTAACTGCACTATGATCACTATGGTTACTATGGGTTAGTTGCTTTATGATATATACTGCAATAGAAATTATGGAGTCATAAAATCACCTTGCGCTTTATGAGCCAGTCAGTTGATACTTTCTGCATGTAATTAAAGTTGACTGTGTGATGTTTACTCTAACAAACTCTTTCCAGAATAAGTTTCAAATGTTTTTTTGTTTTTTTTCATTCATCTTGTTTACATATGATGTATGAAGCTGCACGATGAACTGTCTTTGTTAAACATGTACGTTGCTTTTTGCAGATACTTGGTTACTTTGACTATGCTTTCACGGCTATCTTTACTGTTGAGATCGTTTTGAAGGTAAATGCCCTGTGTCCCCTGTCCGTGCTGTGACTAACCTCACCCCAATAACACTCCAAACGTCTCGTTGCCTTCCAGGTCCTAGGCTATGCAGATTATGTCTTCACTAGTATGTTTACATTTGAGATCATATTGAAGGTAACCCCTTAAATGACAACGAGAGCCTTGTTGCATTCTCTCCTTGTGTGTCACCTGCCACTCAGTACAACCTGGCTTGTTTGTTTCCTTTCTCTTATTTACTTTTTTCTTCACGGCACCTCTTTTAAAAAGCAAAAAATAAATATTGGGAGTTGTTACTTTGCACACACTAATGCAAACACAAGATTTGTTCAAATTACACTAATCAAAGAACTCATGTTGGGGGAAGGAAACATCACATCAGCATTACATTATACTCACATGGATGTCACGTCATTCGGGCAGTCATCGCTGAAATGATTTTGATGATGCAGATATGTAAAACATGATGCAACCCTTTGTGCAATGCAACACATTTTAGTGGGCTGTTCAGACATTGTTATGGCATTGGCTGAAGTTGAGTTTGAGGTCATCTTCAGGGAGGTGTTCGAAGACGTAAAGTCAACTCCAGTCAAAGCTAACTCCATGCCTCTCGTACTGACTGCTCTTCAGATTACCCATAAAAGAGGGGGCAAAACCAACCATGTTCCTGCCGAGCATGGTTCAGTCTGCTTTCCCTGACTGAGTGCATAGAAATGTGGAGTTGTGACTGCAGATATTTGGGCAAAAAAACCATCTAACTTTACAAATTATCCTCTGCTCCTAGTTAGCTCTCTCCGTCTCTCTGCAAGCCTCCACATTTACATGCACTCAGAAAATTAATCCTTTACTTTTATTATTTGAAGAAGATATTTTGGCTGGTTTTTCTTCTCTGCCTGCTGAACTCTGCTGGAGTTTTAATTGGGAGCTGCTTCCCCTTATTCTGAACTATTAAAGAACATAATGGAATGTGCTTTAAGATGACGGTCCACATGAATGTGACAGTAAGGCCATTTCTACTTTCCAATCACTATAACTAGAGCTCTTGCAGGTAGTAAATATCCCTGACGTCATGGCAACAAAATGCATGTTTTATTGCCTCATCCCATAGTAGATTGTGAAATGAATGACTTACTACTACATTCATGTAGTTAAGGGTCGTTGGGGTGGCGACGGTAGATTTAGCCTCCTGTTTCACTGCTCTGAGCTCGCCACCCCGAATCAGAGTGATCTAAAAGAGTGTGGAGACGTGTGCGCGTGTGCAAGGTGGAGAGTGCTGTATGTCAGCGTATGTTTGTACTGTATGTGTGTCTGTGTCCTCTAAAGTGTGGAGCGTAAGTGTTACCTCTGTATTTGTGTGTGTCTAGTGTGCGTTGGATGAAATATGTGTTTTTTTTTCTTTGTCATTTGCTCCTCTAACTTCCTCTGTCCTCTCCTCAGATGACGACATACGGAGCCTTTCTCCATAAAGGAGCATTCTGTAGGAATTACTTCAACCTCCTGGACCTGTTGGTGGTGGGAGTTTCCCTCGTCTCCTTTGGCATTCAGTGAGTACAAACAACCACAGACACATTTGCCTCCTGATTGTTGTACAAACAGCACCAAATAGTTCCAGGAACAATGCAGCCACAGGAACTAAACTAGGAAATTAGTCCCTTTTCAGCATTCTTGTTTACATTTTCTAGGCATCTGAAAAACCATGAAAATTGGGCAAAATAGCCCCAAAGGAGACATGCAGGGGTGGAAAAGGAGACTGAAAATCCCAGAACCTATGTTTCCAATGTCGACAATCTGCTGAGTGCTTTATGGTTATTAATTTCTGGTTTAGTACTCAGTACTCAGTTCACTCTCTTTGCTCCCTCTCTCTCTTTCATTCACTCACTTTATCTTTTTCTTTTTAGATTAGTCAGGAAGCTGATAAAATGACTTTGGTTGTTTTCAGTAAACATTACAAGAAATGTCCCACCGTGTCCTAGTATTGATTCTAGTAGCGCCCAGTGCTTCCTTACTGTGTGAAAAAAGCTGTAAACAAGTTGTAACAGCCACGAGTTTTGTGTTTGAATAGTCAACATCAGTCACCCAAAAGTTCCAGGGCCATCAGAAAGTACTAACCACGAGCATGCACGTTTTTGACACCAAGAACTATGTCAGAAAAGCTAAATTTAGTTCCTGGTTCCTGCGGTCGAAAAGTAAGTTCCTGAGTTCCTGAAATGGTTCATGGGCTTCTGGAAAGGTTTCTGCCGTAAAAATGAGAGAGTTTGTTGATTTTTTTCGGGAATATGTTGCTTTTAAACTGACAGTACACCTATTTGTTTTTATTGTTCAGGTCCTCGGCCATCTCAGTGGTGAAGATTCTTAGGGTCCTTCGCGTTCTTCGACCCCTGAGGGCCATCAACCGAGCCAAAGGCCTAAAGGTGAGACCTCATCGCAAAGTCATCCTGCCGCTTGTCTTGTCCACAATAATAACCACAATCAAGGACTTCTCTGTTCAGTACGGGTGCCACAGCATGTAAACATTGTTATGTCTCTGTCTTACAGCACGTGGTGCAGTGTGTGTTTGTGGCCATCAGAACTATCGGTAACATCATGATCGTCACCACTCTGCTCCAGTTCATGTTCGCCTGCATAGGGGTGCAGCTATTTAAGGTCAGCAGCACTGAGGTTGAAAAAATCAGTATTACACATGAAGCCAGAGATACTGAGTTAATAGTTTTAAAATATGCATCATTTGAGTGAAAATGTTTTGTTTTCCTCCACAGGGAAAGTTCTATCGCTGCACGGATGAAGCCAAGTCCCACCCAGAAGAGTGCAAGTTAGTTTTACTCGTCTTGTTCCTTCACAGCTTATTATTTGAAATGATCATCCTAGTTTCAGTCTTAACCTCCATGCAACGTTTCATTTTCTCACAGGGGCACCTATATCCTGTATAAGGATGGAGATGTGAACCAGCCAACCATCCACAAACGTCTGTGGCACAACAGCGACTTCAACTTCGACAACGTCCTCATGGCTATGATGGCTCTGTTCACTGTGTCCACGTTTGAAGGCTGGCCTGCGTAAGATTCAAACTTTTTAATCCCCATGTTAAAGCTTTGAAAATGGTAACAAGAGAAGTCAGGTCTCAGTATTATCAACACCATATGAAAAAAAGTTTTATTTGTGAGACATATTTCATACTCATAGATAATGTCTGTATTTAGAGGAGCTGGATCACACTCTCTCTCTCTGTTTTCTTCTTTTCTCAGGTTACTATACAAGGCAATCGACTCCAACAGTGAGAACCTCGGCCCCATTTACAACTACCGTGTGGAGATTTCCATCTTCTTCATCATCTACATCATCATCATTGCTTTCTTCATGATGAACATCTTTGTAGGTTTTGTGATCGTCACATTTCAGGAACAAGGAGAGAAAGAGTACAAAAACTGTGAGCTGGACAAGAACCAGGTCAGAGTCAACAGGTTCACAAAATGTGGATGTGTGGAAGCAGTGTGTGTGTGTGTGTGTGTGTGTGTGTGTGTGTGTGTGTGTGTGTGTGTGTTAGAACTGAAGAGAATTTAAGGAGAACTTACTGATCTGAGTAAGAAGATTTTAACTTATTCCACAAAAAAGCTAATAGGCTACAGCTCATATAAATAGTCTAGGTTGGATTCAAATGAGAGCATCAAGTGTGTTTTTAACTGAGCATTCAAACCAATTTTGTATATTTCTGTGCAGCGTCAGTGTGTGGAGTACGCTCTCAAAGCACGTCCACTGAGGAGGTACATCCCTAAGAACCCGTACCAGTACAAGTTCTGGTATGTGGTGAACTCCACTGGGTTTGAGTACATCATGTTTGTGCTCATCATGCTCAACACACTCTGCCTGGCTGTACAGGTAAGAAGTCACACTGTATTTACACTGCTGAAAACATCCAGCTCAGTGTCTGTTCAAAAGAACGAGATCACATTTGACATCAAGGATTCTTCAGTAGCACTGCAATTTGACACAAAAGTGAACATCAAATATATTTACAGGTTATAGATATTTTGTATTTGTTAATGTTTATTTTGTTTGAAAGCAGAGGTTGAGAAAAAGTTGAATTCAATAATCCCTTTGAATGTGTGCACATTTTGGGTGATATGGTCAATATTAAACTAGTTATATAAAGTTTTATAAAGTCATAAATGTATATACATATGTATATACTGTATATGTAGCCTATAATATATGTGTTAAAACATCTGCTGTAAAGTTAAGTCGACATTATAAATACTTTCATCAGTATCGATGAATTAGTCTCTAAAATGTTATTTTGTTACCAGTAGGTTAACTGCCAGCTTTCTACCTGCGTAGCTGCCATGATTACTTTAGCAGTGCAGTGTTTGTCCAGATACTATGTGTACAATTTAAAAACTTTTGACTTTGACACCCTCTAGTGGTATTATCAAAAAAGACTGTGGAAGACGTCAAAGCAAGCAAACCCAGAGACATGCAGATAAATTAACTGTATGCAACGCATATACTCTCAGTGTTCCACAAGATTGTTTCATTTTTCTTCCAACATAAAACTTAAACCTTCAGAATAATTTGAAGGATACTGTGATCACATGAAGAATATACACTTAGTGGCTTTAAAGGTAGTCTTTTTAATGCTATTTCTCATTTTTATACAATTTTCTTATGCAGATATGTTTTTTTTTCTTTCTGACCAGAATCTTTGTTTTGTCTAAAATGAATTTAGTGTATATCAAAATAACCATCCCTCTTTATCTCCTTTCTGCAGCACTACGGCCAGTCGGCGCTCTTTAACTATGTAATGGACATTCTTAATATGGTCTTCACCGCTGTCTTCACTGTGGAAATGGTTCTCAAACTCATCGCTTTCAAACCCAGGGTGAGTCTCCCCGCAAATGTCTTCACAGACAACCACTTCCACCGGAACACAAACACACAGTAACTCAAACAGAGACAGAGATACTTACACTGAAAAACAGCACACACACACACACACACACACACACCCTACTTTAACATACATTCATTGATAAAGTTTTATTTATTGAAGGAATACTTTGACATTTTGGGAAATACACTTATTCACTTTCTTGCCGAGAGTTAAATGGGAAGATCGATAGCACCCTTATATCAGTCATTTAAATATGAAGCTACAGCTAGCTTAGCTTAGCATAAAGACTGGAAATAAGGGGAAACAGCGAGCCTGGCTCTGTCCAAAGGTGAAAAGGTTTTCAGGAAGTCACAACGTGTTAATTAGTTAGCTTCAGTGGTGCTGGTAGGTGGATATTACTGCTGCAGGCCAAGAGATGGTCCAGCACAAACCCTGTAAAACATGTCGTTTTGCTAAGCTAAGCTAACCACCTCCTGGCTGTAGCTTCATATTTAGTGCACGGATATGAGAGTGATATCAATCCTCTCATCTAGCTTTCGGCAAGAGATGTTGAACTATTGCTTAAATGTTTAAGAATGGAGCAGCGTACGTGAATGTGTGAAAACTGATGAGTCAGTGAATGTTTTCTTCCCCCCTCAACTGCCAACAGCTCTGTGTTGAGAAGAAGGACAGGATGCTAGTAAGAGACAGAGTGTGGGGTGCAGTGCTGACTTTTTTTTACTAATAGCATTCACTGTTAGTCAAGCTCTTGGCAGCAGTGTTTTTGCATGTGATATTAGTATTAACATCAATTTGGTGCAGATGTAGTACTCTGCAGCTCAACCACAATCTGTATAAACCGATGACAATCATGGGCCCTTCTGCTGAAGTAGCCAGCGGGGGTTCCTGTGTGTTTAAAATCACCAGAATAACTCTATATGAATTTCAGTGTACGAGTAAGGACTTTTTGTTTGTGCTGATCTCACATCCAACTTGCCCACCACTCGCTCCACCTCACTCAGGGCTATTTTGGGGATGCCTGGAATGTGTTCGACGCCCTGGTTGTGATTGGCAGCATAGTAGACATTGTTCTCAGTGAGATCGATGTAAGTAAGCTCACCTACAACGAGCCCCGCTGCTCTCTGACCTCTCTCTGTTCGGGCCACCTCAGCTCACACTGCAGTTTTCTATGGCAGGGCTAAAGATTTCTGGCTTTTAACCTGATCGCTCTTAATACTTTATCTCCTTCTTTTCCTCTCTTTTTGTCCTCCTCATGACCCTGCCATTTCATTACATCCTTTGGCTCGTTCCCTCTTTACTTCCCTCTTTCCCTCTCCTTCTCTTCACGGTCTCTCTCTTTCATTCCCATCTTTACCCTTACATGTAACGCCATGCATTAACAGCACTATTTCGCTGATGCTTGGAACACATTTGATGCCTTAATTGTTGTTGGTAGCGTCGTCGATATCGCTATCACTGAAGTAAATGTAAGTACTACTTTTTTCTGCCTCCCAAGTTGAACTGAAGCCTTAAAGGAAAGCCACATAGCAATTTCCAGAATTAGTAGTTGAAATTTGATGCAGTGGTTCACAGCCTTTCTGTCTTGAGGACCCTGAATATGAAGCAAATGTCTACTTGACCCTCTTGATTAGCAGATCAATCCAGGAGGGCTTTTTGCTTCCCTGATTTGTTTCATTTTAAAGATTTTAGAGCCCTTAAGAGGTAAACGTATCTAGTATTTCACAAACACAAGAAAAATAAAAAATAAAAACACTTCTTTAATCACCCCTCACACTTTATCTGTGAACCTCTTCTCTATTGTGTTCAGTTGTAGCCTCCACTTTAAAATGTTAGAGCTTCCATATGTATCATGATACTTATCCTGCTAAAACTTTGCATTGTTATTTGTGGAAAGGCATTCATAGTTGTTAAAGTGCCATTGGCTTATTCTGTAAAGCTTCAGTTTGACGTTCATTACGTCCTGTTGTTATTAGTGCTACATCCACAGTACACTGAGTTAATCGAATAGTCTGACCTGTTGGAATTGCACCTCTGCTAAATGTTTTGTTGTCAATGTGTTGCAGTACTGTTTGTTGCAGGAATCATGACAAAATGTCCGATGAACATGCTGATTGTTAACCCCTTGGACTTGGCAGTGAAAATATGTGTCAAAAACAGGAGTCTCTCACATTTATTTTCTTGTGAACTGAGGCCTGTATTTGGTTCAGAGCAGGATGATTTATGATGTGGCTGTCTAATTCTTACTCTTGTTCATTTTGTTTCCATAGAAACTTGTAGAGGCAAGTATGACAATGAACAAAAATGTTTTCTGTGTGTAACCTGTTGTGTATAACAACTTTATCTTCGGGACCCCTTTACAGTGGATTAAAAACTAAATTGGTCATCTAATGTTTTATTGACTCAGGCAAAAATAGATGTTTGTATTCCTGTAGGGCAGTAACACATAGCTTTAATTTTAATTGAAAGCTTATTTCAGTATTGATCTAAGTCAGTCAATTAATGTCAAGGATCGATAAAATTACTTCTCTACATTAACCAACTACAAAAATACTAATTTCTTCATGGCTTCAAACATAAACCTACAACGAAGACTAAATATCTGTGATCTACTTTGTTGTGCTTTGACTTTAACTGGTGCAAAAATGATACAGATCGTCAGATTCGTAGTCCAAGATACAAACAAACACCAGGAATGCTACGAGATCAAATTTCAAGTTTCTGAGGAATAGTTCAGTGATGATGGTGCTTGTTAGAGGTGCCAAAGACATACTGTTCCACCTGCCCCCCCGCCCCCCTCCTCCCTCCTGAGTGCTCTCGTGTCTGAGCTGCAGTGCTGTTTTTCTGGAGTTATATTCCATGTTTTCTGTGTTTTCTCAGTTTGTTATTCCAAAATGTGCGTCTGCATGAGTGTATAAACAAGCACTAACTTTGTTTAAAGCATACGGTGGTGGTGGTGGTGTGTGTAGGTTATTGTTGTTATGCATGTGTGTTTTACATGTGTACACGTTGTTGTTTAAGGTGTGCTGTATGTATGAATGTATGTGTGTTGTGAATGTTTGGGGACATGATGTTGATTTCACAAGGGCTTACATATTGGTTCTTGTGATGCACTTTTCATCAACCATTTACATTTATTTGTGGTTTGCATTGCATGAGGCTGTTGCTGTTTGTGTCACACAGCAAACTGACCAGATCAGATATTAAACTTTTTCCATTTAATCATTTGTAATAGCTGAAGGTTTGCATTTTGATTTATTGATTTTTGCTACTTGCTTGCCGTTCCAGTCATGAGCTGTGTGATTGTTTAGTTTCTCACATGGCCATTGTGACCTCACCAAATGCATGCGGTGCAGCGTCAGCCATTCACCTCATTCCCTAACATCCTTTCCATGTCCCGCCTCTCACAGATGGCGCTCGGCCACACGCTCCATTCCCCTCCGGTCAGTTTTTTCCATAGAGCCTTGTGAAGTTTGCCTTTTCTCTCTTGCCATACCCCTCGATCTTTACCTCCAGACAGAATGGCCCTCCAGCTCAGAGCTTGGAAATGTCCATCCTACACAACATTAAGGACAATTTTGATATACAATCTGTGAAACTCTATCTGCTTGAAAAGCTGAAAATCGTGATGAGATTTTTTTAAGAAATGTCATCTCTTACTTTCCTTAAAGTTGTGTAGGCGAATGCCGCTTCGCAGATCGTTGATTTAATGCATTAATATTAGGTTAAACACATAAGTCATGGTGTGACCTGGATAGAAATAGAATCTTTTTCAGCAACTAAAACTTAGATTAGGCTTCAGTTACGGTCCTCAAATTAAAGTGAAAGTCTAAGCATCCTTTCGCCATACAGTTATCAGGTAAGAGTCTGTGAACTAAAAATTCATCAGCGGATCAGAAGACGCTGGATTAGTCCTTATTTTTGTACGTTTACACTGATGGTGGTTTAATGCAGCTGAGTTTGAGGTTCTTTGATGATCTTGTGTTTGTGTCTCTGTGAGTGATTGTCTCTGTGTTTTGTTCTGTCTTCCTGTAGTGAGCTCTTAAAGCTCAGAGTGGAGCTCATGTGTAGCGCAGGTGTGTAGACTCCAGTCAGGTGCATGAACACTCCAACAGTAACTCTCTACTCTCTCCCTCCTTACACCTCTCTGTCTCTCCTCTTCTTCCTATTACAGTATGACTCAATCTGTCTGGTTTTATTTTCTATCCCAGTATTGCTCTCTATCTCTGTCTTTCTCTCTCCTTTTCTGTCGTTCATTCAACTCTTTTTGCACCGGACTGTGAGAGCGCCCTGCTATGGCAGTTTTGTTGCAGGGCACGAGTGCATGAGTTGCTGCATTGCTATGAGTTCACCAATGGCTCCTCATCATGTCTTGCGTGTGCGTGCAGTGCTTCCCCAGCAACGTGGCAATGCTGAACGCATGCTCCATCAGCGCTGAGGCCAGGATTACCTAAAGAACCTCCTCAAGCTAATTCTACTTTTTTTTTTATCATTCATTCTGCACCTCATACTGACAGTTTACCAAGTATAGTGCTGAGGGATTTGAATGAAGCCGTATCTGTCTGGAGTATCTCTTTGTTTTCAGTGCTGAGCCTTCTGATATGGCTATTTTCAGTGTTCAGTTAATCTTGCATTATCATTATACAGGTTCAGTCTAACCACCACCACTATGATTGATGTTTCTATTTTATTTTGCACCTGGACTTTCTCTGTGTACAAATGGTCGCTGAATATTGCTGATATCCTATAATTTATTGTTAATGACATGAATTGCAAACAATAACTGTGTATGGGTGTGGATCTGTGTGAGCAACTGACCAGATCAAACTATTTTATTATGCTCAATCTCTTTTTGGTCAGCAAGCAAGAAAAAACATTGTTTTCAAAATGCTTGGTTTACGTAAGATCATTACAACCCAGAGGAGACTGAGATTGCAGCTCTCGTCCATGTACTCTAATCCTATGATGGGTGCCATTAATGATGCACACAATGTATGATTTTTGTCCAGTCAAGTCATATGTTGAAGTGTACTTGCCTGAACCTGAAGACTAAATGTTGGTATACAGCGAAAACAAATAATTAGCTATGAGTCGAGGCTCTGTAAGAATAGCAGACGGTGCTTTTATCATGACATGAATTCATAACATTTGTTATGTCAGTCAGTTAACGTCTCATTAACATTGTCTAAAGCTCGGCATAGACATCTCAATCCATAAAATCCATTTAATCCCATCAGTAATGACCATCACACCGGGGGAGTGATAAAGTTGTGTGCCAGTCTTACATGTTAATAAGTGATTATAATTCCATGTTGTTCGTCAGTCTGACATGCAATTGTTAAACTGTAAACCTGTTGTGTGGCAGTCTTTTAAAGTGTTAAGATAATGTTTTATGTCTGTCATTATATTAAGCATACATAGACAGTGATACATGAATGTCTGTATTCGTCATAGTGAAACAATAAGACAGTTTTGTCCTGTCAATGAGAAGAGTAGTGACTTTGTTCTGTCTACGTCCTGACTGATGTTGTGTGATGAAAGACTTTCCAAATGTAATGTTTACGTGTTTGGCCCAGTGTGTGTGAGACCTGCGGGCTCTGTACAAGTCATTAATACAGGTCTTTGATTTTAAAGCCAACGGAGACTCCTCAGGTGGATGAGCAGGGGGTAAGATGCTCCGTCCCCACCCCCACCCCCCACCCCCACCACACCCTCTTCAGGGCCATGTCATGTTTAGATCTGCATTTCTTTGTTTGGTATTTTTCTGTTATCTACAACATCTCCTACGATCTACTGCTTATTTTTAGTTTCCATTCTCTTTTTTTTCTTACATTTGTTTTGTTTGATCATTTGCATATATCCTCAAAAAATTGCCTTTCATTCTCCTAAATGTTTGGCGTTATTGGAGTTATTTCTAAGGAGAGTGTGTCACTCAAACGTGACACTGTGTGTCCTGTTAGGTGGGAGCGGTTCAGGGCCGCTCCTCACGTTTGTACTGTTGACACTGCTACATGGTCTCTGCCACCATTCTTGCGTGTGGTAGGGACCCATGGATGACACCTGAGATCAGGTCACCCAGCTCTGACCTGAAACCTCCTGGCCGACCCGTTTGGGTTGGCCCCACTGTGACTCCGCATGCAGTGACTCTGGACTGAGGGTGCCATGCTTGTGCAGATGTGACCTGTCAAGTATGGCAAGGTTTTCTCCAGCATGCTTGCCTCCTTGCTTCCTCCCTTGTAGGTCTGTACAGTGACAGGGCTCCTGACAGTGCTTTGGACTCAGACTAACAGAAGCATATCAGCTGTAGCTACACTGCTTTAGAGACTCTGCTTAATTATGTTTTGACCAGAATTTGTCTAAAATCTACAGCCTGGTATATGCTGTATAGAATAACTGCACTTTCAACATCTAATAGATGTTGCCACAACACCAAAAAATTGATCCATGCTCAAATTCAAAACCAGATTTGCTCTAAACATGCTGTTTTCCATGACAGAAAGATGCAGTGCAGCTTTCTCAGCCCATATGTATCTGACACGGGGGTCTCAGTTCAGACCTCATCATCCCGTAAAGCACAGCCAGGTGCTCTGTGTTCACTACATACACTGTTGCTCTCCTGTTCTCTGACTCTGGACTGTTTGTCCACAGAACACGGAGGACAGCGCTCGCATCTCCATCACCTTCTTTCGTCTCTTTCGAGTCATGCGTTTGGTCAAGCTCCTCAGCAGAGGGGAGGGCATTCGCACCCTCCTTTGGACTTTCATCAAATCCTTCCAGGTGAGGCGTACAAATATCTGATCTGTGACTGGGGGAAATATTCAAGTCATGTATATTAATGTTTTTCTACTTTCTTTCCTCTCTTTTACCTGAAGGCTCTGCCATATGTTGCTCTTCTGATAGCCATGCTGTTCTTCATCTACGCTGTCATTGGCATGCAGGTTAGTAACTAAATGTGACAGAAAATATTTTCCCCTGCATTGCCCAAGTTGGTAAGGTTGCAGTTAAATTAATGTGGGCAATGTTTTCTGCTTCAGGTGTTTGGAAAGGTTGCCATGGTGGACGGCACGCACATCAACAGAAACAACAACTTCCAGACCTTCCCTCAGGCTGTGCTGCTTCTCTTCAGGTGTGTAGGATTTTGGGGTGATTGACTAATTCACGGTGTTTTCAATTTTCTGGGTTACTTGAGTGATTAATTTGTGTCTGTCATGCCTGTCTGTTCTCCAGATGTGCCACTGGAGAGGCGTGGCAGGAGATCATGTTGGCCTGTATGCCCGGGAAACTGTGTGACCCAGAGTCCGACTACAACCCCGGGGAGGAGATGACGTGTGGCAGCGGATTTGCAATAATTTACTTCATCACCTTCTACATGCTCTGCGCCTTCTTGGTACACACAAAAATCAAACAGTGTTTGGTTTACTACTAGTTATTGACTTTATAGTGCTTGGTTTTGCCTTCTTTTTTCATACCAGCGTCACTAGAGCTCCATAGGATTAACATTTCTATTCCTACAGTTTAAATATGATTAATGTAAAAACCTTGCCCTACATATAATTGCTCATGTACAACCGAGGTCCATGCAACTCTACAGATATTCCATAAACAACATGGCTCCCAATAATTAGAGAACTAAACAAAGTGGTAGCACGAAATTGGCCGTAACTCAATAATGATCTGTGTAATCAATATAAAACCTGAGCAACAAGCAAGACAGCAGCTTAGAAGTTCCTTTTCAGTAAAGTACAACATAGTCACCATTAATGTCACAACACTGTATGTCTATCTTTTTAATTTTGTTTAATTGATGTTGTCTGTAAGACTCATTGGAATAGCATGTAGCTACTTTAACTGTGACTTTTTGGTAACAATTCACAGCCCTTTCTAAACTGGCCCAATAACCAGTTATTTACACTTTTATTTTGTAGTTTAAAATGATTCTGCTGTAGTTCGTGATTGTGCTGATATGATACCAACTTTTCCACAGTTTGTTACGTTTGTAGAAACACATGAAAAGACAATTTTCTTTCCCGCCCAGATTATCAATTTGTTTGTGGCCGTCATCATGGACAACTTTGACTATCTAACACGTGATTGGTCCATTCTTGGTCCACACCACCTCGATGAATTCAAGAGAATTTGGTCAGAGTACGACCCAGAGGCAAAGTATGTGCTTTACTACCTACAGTATCCTGCAGTATTTCACGTTCATGTTTGTGTGCACTCATTTGTCAGCAAGTTCATTGATGTCTTACATCTGCTTTGGTTCTCATACAGGGGCAGAATTAAACATCTGGATGTTGTAACACTTCTTCGTCGTATCCAGCCTCCTCTCGGCTTTGGCAAACTGTGCCCTCACAGAGTGGCTTGCAAGGTCTCTTCTTTTATTATCTGACTTCCAAAGTGCCCACAGAAATACTGATCATTTAGCTGGCCTCTTCTACTATGTTAAAGGATTCTATCCACTCTCTTCTTTCAGAGGCTGGTAGCCATGAACATGCCTCTGAACAGTGACGGCACAGTCATGTTTAACGCCACTTTGTTTGCACTGGTGCGTACTGCCCTGAAGATCAAAACAGAAGGTATGAGCCACATACAGTATAAACCACATGACACTGCACTGCTCCTACAATACTCTCACAGAATCTGCTACCTGTAATTACGAGATTGCGTGGATTTAAAATGGCTGTGAACTGGAGTGCTGGTTTCTCAGGGACATTTGTTTCCCTGTGGTGCAGGTAATCTAGAGCAGGCCAACGAAGAACTGCGAGCCGTCATCAAGAAAATCTGGAAGAGAACCAGCATGAAGCTGCTGGATCAAGTGGTGCCCCCTGCTGGTGGTTAGTGGAATCGGCCTGCGTCGATCAATTAAATCACATACACCTCCTAGTCCTTCTGTTATAGTTTGACACACAAACCAAGCTAGAGCAGCTTGCACAGAATCACACACACACCATATGCTGCCCACATGCTGTTTGCATAAAATTACAGGAAGCTCCAAACTGCTCTTTCATAGCTCTGTCCTTAAATAAAAACTCACTCATACACACATAAATTCTCACACACAAGTAAAGCTGTATCATGCTGTTTCTGCACTGCTCATGTTCTCCTGGTTGCCCCCTCAGCAGTGTGTTTCTTATCCATGTGTGTGTGATCCTCCCTCCTGCCCTGGATGCTGAAGGAGGCCACTGACTGTCTGCTGGGCTTTGGGCTTGCATGGCCTTGTAGACCACTGTGCAAGTGCATGCTCTCTCTTTCTCACTTATCTCCTTTCTCTATTTCTCTGACTGTCTCCATTGTCTTAATCTCTGTCCTTTTCTCACTGCTTGAGCTTCCACAGCTTATTCTTCTCACACTTTCATATCTCTGTATCCAAAACTCTGAGGCACTTCAGAATATTCTGAAGCAGTTCTGTTTTAGGGTGGTGGCATGGAACTAGTGTTGCCTCTCTCTCCGATCTCTGTCCCCAGCGTGCTTGTTCAAAGTGATTCAGACCCCTGCTTCAGAATGATTCTCACACACTCTTCAAATTAAAAAATAAATCCAATGGGACAAAAATACATGCGAGAACATGCCCATACAAAGATTTAAGTACAATATTCACTGGCTAGCACACATCATATAACAAAAAGGCATATATGAGCACAAACAGGTGAATTTACGCAAACATAGTGACATCATACGTGACATGTATGATGCATACTGTAGATCTGCTTGCTTGCATGTGCTAAAGTAGTAAATTAAATGGCATTCTCGAACATTTAAATAAAACATTGGTTCATACACCCTCCTGCCTCCCAATAGAAAATATCAAAACAATTTCACAATTTAACAAATTAAAAAAGTGTCTCAAAGGTAAATTAATGTATGTCTATTTGTAGTCCATTTGACCTTAATTCTGCTCATTGTGTGCTCTTTATCAGTAGCCCAATATTAAGGAAGAAGGGACAGAGAAGTTACAGTAGTTATTAATCACAGCTTTAATGGGTCACACTGATGCTCCATCCATCCAATTTAAAATCAAACATACATATAATGTAGAAGATCTCACTTTTACCATCTAAAGCTCTTCAGATGTACAAATACACAAACACAACACACAGATTTTGTAGCAAATATTTGATTTTCTGTTCTTTTTGAAACACAGCAAAGGATCTCAGGTGGTGCAGATTGAGGTACAGTATATACACCATCAAGATGGATGTATATAATTTGGATATAAATAATTTTGGTTGATTCGGGTTGAAGAGTGCCTCACTTGTCTACAGTCCTAAGGTGATGGACCCTCAATTTTAAGGAGAATGGACGAGGGAGAAGAGTCTGTCCTTCTCTCTCCCGGGGTACTGTGTGTAGTGACCTGCTGACACAGGAAGCATTTGTGTGGTCTGTTCACTCAGATGATGAGGTAACCGTGGGGAAGTTCTATGCCACCTTCCTGATACAGGACTACTTTAGGAAATTCAAGAAACGTAAAGAGGAAGGCCTGGTGGGTGCTCACCCCTCCCAGAACAACACAGCTATCGCTTTACAGGTGAGTCTCACAGTGTCTGTGTGTTATTTATGAAAGAGAGGAGAGAGATTGTTTGAAATTGTGTGAAAACATGGATTTATTGTAATTTTGTTGAGTCAAGTTGTGTAAAACGTGTCTTTGTGCATTTCATTCAAATATCATTACATGTGCTAATGTTATGGTTTATGATCCAGCAGGACGTTCATGATCTTGGTGTACAGTATGAATCTGTGATTTATATGTTTCCAATGTGTGAAGTTGTTATTCGTGTCTCTGCGTCTTTAAATATCATAGATGTTGATGTTAAGCGTGTGTCATCGTCTCCAGCCATCATCTCATGTGTTTTCTGTGCATCACAATTCATCAACTCATGAAATTCACATGCAAAGCTTGTTGCCATTTCTGTTACCTTATAATGTACGATATATGGCTACAATAAATCCCCATATATCATTGTCAGACAGTAAACATGACCAGCTTTTAGTTTATTTATAATCACATTTTTGTGTATGTTGTGCTAATGTGGATAAGTACACCTACAAAGGAAAGGAAAGGAAGAAAAGTCATTCTTTACCGCACTCACATATGTGAGACAAAGCACAGCTGGGTGCCACACAAGACATTTCAGCTAGGTACTACTCACAGCAGGCTGCATTCAGGAGAGCACATTTGTCTGTCTGCGTGTTCTCATCTCTCACAGTCTGTCAGTACTGTAAATGTCAGGTGTTGCATATTCCAGCACAGGTGTGTGTATGCCCAGTATGTGTGGTGGTTGTGACTGTATGATGTCAGATTTCGCACTTTGAGCTGTAAGATGAAGGTCCCCGCTGTAGCGTTTAGCCCTCTTATTGTCATGGTTACAGGCTGGCCTTCGCACGCTGCATGATATTGGGCCCGAAATTCGCCGAGCGATATCATGTGATCTGCAAGATGACGAGCTAGTAGACTTTATTCCAGAGGAAGACGAGGAAATTTATAGGGTAACTGATTTAATTTTACATGACAGGAGGAATGTTTGTGGCTACATTTAAATATTGTGCTTGTAAAGTTACTTATTGGTGTTTTTCATGGTAATGCACATATAAAAAAAAGCTTTTTATAAAAGGAAATGTACTCAGAGAAATATTAATCAGATGTACTGTCTCTAATTTATATTACTACAATATGTAGCTTTTTGTGGTTTATTTTGGCTTCTTTTTTTTTCTCCTCCATTTCAATTACAACAAACAGCACATTCATTTTGCTCACGTCATGTGCCATGAAACCAGCTTCTGAACATGTTTTTTTGCTCATACAATTTCTGAAAAGAAAATCAGACCCCAGACTTAACATCAATAGCACATTTGTTCTGCTGCTTTGTAAGAAGTAGAAGCCCTGGTGGTTTTACTTTGAGCGTTCCTTCACAGCGTAACGGTGGACTCTTCGGTAACCACCTCATGAACGGTGGTCATCGGCGATCCAACGGCCATCAGACCAATGCCACACAGCGACCTCTACAGGTGCAGCCTCCACCTCACTACGCCCATATGGAGCAGCCGGTGGGACGCCTGTCTCGAGCCAACGCAATGTCCCACCCTAACCACCACCATCACCACCACCACCATCACCACCGCCACCACAACTCCTACGGCAAGTCTCCCAAATCCACCAACATCAACCTCAACAATGCCAACGTGTCCAGTCTGCCCAACGGAGGACACCATCGTTACTATGAACATGCGCCTCCCAATGGCTACCCAGGTCTTCGCAGCTCCTACTACGACTACGACAAGCCTCGGACACCCCAGGGCCAAAGGTATCCACACACTGATCATCAGCCTTTAGATACCAGATGAGTAGGGAGGTAATGACAAATTCATGTCACAAATTAATAAATGGCACTGGGATAAAAAAAATGTATGTAGACAATGATGAAAGTACAAAATCCCTTTGATTTTTGGAAGTACAGACCACACCTTGGGTTCAATAAGTTCAAATTAAAACTTTTTTGAAAATGGTTGTAGTGTCATTTAAAAACATTAAATTTGACCCCTTCTTATAGAATTAGTCAGACATTTTGGGAAATTCGCTTTCTTGCTGAGAGTTAGCTGAGAAGATTGATACCACTCTCTTTTCGGTACGGTAAAAATGAAGCTACAGCCAAGAGACAGTTAGCCTAGCTTAGCATAAAGACTGGAAACGGGGGGGAAACAGCTAGCCTGGCTCTGTCTAAAGGTAATAAAGCCTGCCTAAAGCACTAATGAACACATCACGTTGCTTTAGAGGCTAGCTGTTTCCCCCTGTTTCCAATCTTAGTTTGTTCATTTATATATGGGATTTTTTTTTTAAGATACATATATGGAGAAATTGTTATTTTGAATTAATGCCCTAGTTGGTTGTGTTTTTCCTATCAAGCAAGGGTTTCTCATATTTTTTTATGGAAGAGATAGATGGTTAAGATATAACATAAAATAGATCATCACAAAATAGCTCATAGAATACATAGAATGTCCCACAATGATAATGTGATAGCAAGTGTAAGAGTTTCAAGCTATGTAGTTATGGATTATGGATTTCCCCTTAGGCTGAAACTTCAATGGATGGATGAAAACTACTGCAGAGGTTTTTAAATGTATTTCTTGTTCCACTGTTCTTCTTTCATGCAGTTATCTTAGGTTGTATGACAGCACATAACTGAGGAAATGTAGAAAAAACATTGGTGTTAGTGTCTATGCCTTGAGTGCTTGCTGCAACAAGAAGACCTGAGGACATTATCTGTTGCATAAGTATTTTTTCCCACAGGCAGGACCCAGCTTCTTATCAAACCTTTCCGTTTCACAAACCTAGATTGTAAACCCTTCACTCCATAATGGATCACAAGCCCACTCTCATACTGACAGTTAATTTCATAAGTGACCAATAGTACACTTATCTCCTGATATCCCATGCTCTGTTTAGTCAGCTGCTGCAGTACTGGGCCTGTTTTTCTTTAGTACCAAATAAGTTTGGGGGACAATTTCATTGCTGCCACTTTACAAAAGAGAAATGATTTTTAGTTTGGTTCTTATCTTAAGAATAGAAAATGGAATTCACACTGGAGTCGACGTCCGCCATCACGCTCTCTCCTCCTCATACATATATATGAGAATGCTGTATATGATTCATATACTGTATGATATATATGTCACGCTTTCTCCGCCCTTTTCTCTGTGTTCTCTCCTCCCTTCTCCTTCCTAACCAAAATGCTTTCTCTCAACCATCCCTCTGCTTTCTTGGACAGAAGGCGCTACTATGAGACCTATGTTAGGTATGTTGTTTTTCTAGGTTTGGCTCCAGCAGTATGCCTCAACAGCAAAAGAAGGACTTTATTTTTATGTTTATTTGTTTTATTTTGACTTGGTTTTAGACCGGTGAATGGTTGCATCCTTGCTAAGTCAGTGCTATGTGCTATATACTGGCCAGTCATTTATCTGGTTATCTTCTGCCTCTGTTATGACGCAGTTGTGTCAATGCTTTAAAGTACATAACATAAATGTTATTGGCCAGCATATCGCTGAGAGCAGCGCTGCTTTATGCATGTGTCAAAGTGACGTGCTTGCTTTGAAGAAGGACCCAGATGTTCGAAAATGAGTAAGCGTATGAGAATGTTTTTAAAAACTGCACTGCTAGTCACCGCTAGTTCTGTTTTATGCTCATATCTCCAAAATTTGCAAAGTCCTGCACTTAATTCACTCCACGATTCCTAACCAGAAGCGATCTGTTTTTTAATTAATCTAATGAAGGACCTCAAAGTTGATGGGATGTAAAATGACAGATTGATGCTCTTCAGCCCGAACTGCCTGTTGTCTTGGTCTGGCTGTGGTTAATATTTATAAGGGTGGTCAGTTGCATCGCTGCCCCCTGGAGGCTTGCGTCTGCATGGCAGTGCATGGCCCTATTCCAGTAACCCTGCTGAACAGCAGCAGTGTGCACGCTCTGACCCCTGTGCCCTGACCTCTCATCAGGTCCCACGGGGTGAATGGACACCATCCCACCATCCGCAGGGAGGAGGAGTTTGATGAAGACCGTCTCTCTGGGGAGTATTACAGCGGAGAGGAGTTTTATGAAGACGACAGTATGCTGTCAGGGGACAGGTAGTACTCTTTCTAACTGCCTTTAGAGCTTATGTAGCAGTGCAGTTATGCCCTGCTCAGAACAGGAGAAATGTAATCAAAATGAAAGGGTTTTGGGGTACTGTGTGTCCAACTATTGCCTTCCAACATGCTCTTTATTTTATATGTTGACAGGTACCAGAACAGTGACACAGAGTATGAGACTCCCAAAGGTTACCATCACCCTGACAGTTACTATGACGATGACGAGCAGCCTCTTTACCACGACTCACGGAGGTCACCAAAGAGACGGCTGCTTCCTGCCACACCTCAAGGTATCTTTCCCTTGTGTTACATGTTTAGCTTATACATGTCTACATACAATTTTCCAAGAAATAAATTGCATCAGTTTTAAATAAACTAAAACACAGAAATATTTTGCTGAGGCCACATAGTATGAGAAGCCACGACAGATTCAAACACTGGCTCCATACACCATGTAGGACCCAAACATTGTTAAAGAGTGTAAATTATATATGCACACAGCATAAGTAGTAACACACACAAATAAAATATAATTGTTATCACTCAAAGTAGATCTTTATTGAACATAGTATATGAAGAATAGAAGAAAATATGATGAAATATCAACAATATTCAGCTGTAAAATATGAATTTGGCTCCTATGCAGGTGGCTTTGATGGTTTTTGTACATCATTCTCAGCATAACTGTTCTGATCAAGATGTCAAGATGGCTGTTGTTGCATTAATTTGAACGCATTAAAAAAAATCTACAGGCTGTAGGCTAGCTATAAACCAGCTGTAGACTATGTTACATTGGCAGCTCTACATAAAATAAGTCATAGAGCAGCTTTTCTTGTCATCAAAGGGGCACTCTACTGAATGCACTAATACCAATACGTTTAACACTCACTGTATGATTTACCCACTCACCCAGTTTCATATTCTGTGAGTGTTGCATGCTGTCAAAGTTTCCTGCATGAGGTCACTCACTGGTCCACTCCTGACTCGCTCAGGTAACAGGAGGCCATCCTTCAACTTTGAGTGTCTGCGCAGACAAAGTAGCCAGGACGAGCTTCCACATCAGCGTACTGCTCTACCACTGCACCTTATGCAGCACCAGGTAACACAGGCACATGTCTCACATGTACTGTTTGCTCACTTGTTTTGAACACTGCGTCACATTTTGGACATGTTTGGCATTATTGTATTACTTCTCAGTCTCTAAACTGAAACAAACTTAAAAATAACTTAATAATTAAAAATACATTTTAAAATATGTATATTTGTTGAAGCAAGATAAATTGTGCACACATCCTCCTGGAGTAGTAGTTGTAGTTAGTAGTACAACGTGACTGTACTACACTTGCCTGTTGTGCGGCTGTGTTTGTTTCATGTGTCTTTTCTGACCCATCAGGTTATGGCTGTAGCAGGCCTGGACTCCAGCAGAGCCCACCGCCTCTCCCCGACCCGCTCCACCCGCTCCTGGGCCACTCCCCCTGCCACCCCGACCAGTAAAGACCAGTCACCATACTACACCCCTCTCATCCGTGTGGACCACCCACACAGGGACAGTGCTGCTAGCAGCCAAGTGTCGGTGCGCAAGAGCTCCTGGTACACAGACGACCCCGAGTTCTCCCAGAGGACGTACTCACCTGTCCACCTGCAGGTGCCACCTGAGTACCATAACCAGTACCACCAGAAGAGAGGCAGCGCCACCAGCCTTGTGGAAGCGGTGAGTTTGAGGCTTGGTCGGGATGTAGGGAGAGAAGAGGTGTGCCTGACCAAATAAGTACCTCACAGGCACATTTTTAGATTTATGCTGCAAAACAAAATGTGACAACCAAGATAAGTAAAACAAGATTGCAAAAAATCCACAGTAACTTTTTTTTTTCTCACATTCTGTAAAACAGGTTTTGATATCAGAAGGGCTTGGGAGATATGCCAAGGACCCCAAGTTCGTCGCTGCCACAAAGCACGAGATAGCGGATGCATGTGAGATGACAATAGATGAGATGGAGAGTGCAGCCAGTCACCTGCTGAATGGAGGGATGACCCCGAGCGTCAACGGGGTCAACGTGTTCCCCATTCTGACTCCAAGGGACTATGAACTGCAGGACACCGTAGGCAGTTACAGCGACGAGGAGCCAGAGACAGAACCGAGAGCTCTTTATGAGGAGGACCTGGCAGACGAGATGATCTGCATCACAACTTTATAGCAGTGGCTGGAGAAATCTGCAATTTAGAACCTTGTCAGACTAAATCCATGAAAATTTTAAAAAGAAATGCATCTGTTGGCTCTGACCAAAAGAAGTGCCTTTTACATTGAAGAGAAAAGGCATATAGAAGAGAGACACATTAGTCCCGTTCATTTAATTGTTCTCCACCTGCCAGCAAAGGAGGTCACAGCACAGAGCCAGATACCATCTCTGCCGAGCACCGAGGGACTGACTGCACCCTCCTGTCAAAGGCCTTGACTTAGAGGCGACATACAGGTTCCGCCTGCAGCCAATCAGAGATGAGGACATTGATATGTAAGATGGACCAATTGGCAAAGGTGTGAGATACTTTCTAGGGCGGGTCTCTAAGGTTGATGACAATCAGATGTACGATGTCATTACCTCGGTCACTTTATTAAGGTTTGGCATATCATGCAAGTTTTCAATGCAAGCATAGAACGGCATATCTCCTCCCGTAGACGTTACTATAACTTGATCCCTTTGTTGTTAGAACAGACCGTTTCATGATCGCTACAGCTGAGTCAAAAAGTGAAGAGCACCAGTAGAGTTTTATGATTATGCAGGAACTAACTGTCCTACTTATAGCATCATTCAACTTGAGATATGTACTTTTGAAGCAACAAAAGCATTTTGTGATAAATGCACTAGCCGGCAGGTTATTTTAAAAGTTTAGAATAGCCTGATTAATATTTCATAGTTGATATGCTGTAAATTGTATTATACAACAAAAGAAACTTTGTAAAG
Organism: Maccullochella peelii; assembly: GCA_002120245.1. Classification (NCBI taxonomy): domain Eukaryota; kingdom Metazoa; phylum Chordata; class Actinopteri; order Centrarchiformes; family Percichthyidae; genus Maccullochella; species Maccullochella peelii. Next base: position 43,982 of record LKNJ01001358.1, on the reverse strand, counting down.
AGATATTCTATATTTTGTAATTATGTATCATTTAAAAGATCAGCAATATGGACCCTCGTGACTCCTGTTATGATATAAAAAGCAGACTTGCATTATTTTATTAGGTAACATATCGTGATATTGATTTGCCTTTTTTTTTTTTTGCTAATATGCACCCTTTATTTTGCCTATGAAAACAGCAATTTTAAGAGGTTCTGCTTGTGTGACAACACTACTGCACAAGATATGCAAATGGCTTTGATTTCTTAGCATAGGAGTACATGTGTTACTTCATTAAACCAACACCAGTTGCATAAGGTTAAGCCCCCTTTAAAGGAGCATTTTTAGAAGGCAAGCCTCCAGGATCCAGTGCTGAAATTTTATACAGATGTGATGAACACATTTGTTTGCATATTTTGTGCAGGGCATGCACAAGAATTTAAAATGCATAGTGCATTAACAATGCTGCTTATTTAGTTGGTTTCAGAGTCAAACCTAGGTTTTGTCAGCCCCTACTGAAATGCCTTTTTGCTGCTGAAAGAAAGAAAAATGATAGATGGTAATAACAGGGATAAATTAATATTTCTCATAGCTTGTGCTGGGATTTTCCATGACATGCTCTCTTGTTGTTCATGGTGCAATTCCATTAAACCTTTGTACTGAATCTTGGCAATCACATCTTAGCCTTCATGTAGTGTGTGAGGCCTCGGAGCCTGTGGTGGCAGGAGACACATGCACACATCCAAAGGTCAGAAACAGTCCAACGTGTGTTGTAGGTGGAAGGACAGAGGGTGTCCTGGTGTCAGGATGCTGGAGAGAGGCTAAGCAATACTAACCCCCCGGCCCTTTCTCTCTCAGCCTGCCTGGTTCCTGCATACAGTATACCTCGTTAGGCAAGGTGACAACACATCATTGTCTCAACTTAGCTGTATGTCACAGTGGAGTCTTTGAAAGAGACAAGGTAGGCTTGAACCTGGACTTTGTGTTTTTCCCCTAATCATATTTATTAATGAGACTAGGAGGGAAAACTAACCCTGGATGCATAGAAGGGAGCGACTGAAGCCCACAAGTTGGAACACAAGACAACAAAATATCTTATCAGTTATCATTTATTGATCTATTACAATACTGGACTAAATAAACTCAAGTGGGCTCTTTCAGGCATTACCATGGAGAGTCTGAATTAGCACCAAGGATGTTTAGGGTTAATGTGATCTGTTGTTCATGAGTGTTTGATTTGTAGGCGAGTGCGTACTGTACTCTAATTCAACCGAATACTGTCATGAAAATGTAGGTTTTCCATTTTGTGTGCACATTGAAAGGGCTCTTTGAATTGTTTGTGAGTAAAAAAAATAATGTGTTCTAGTCCTTTTGTTGATGACTGTCATATAAAAGGACCAATGCACATAACAGGCACATTGTACTATTCGTAGCAATTACAGTACTGATGAACTGAAGATATGCATTATTTTGTAAACACTTTTAAAAGTTGTGTTAAACTAAAGATGAAAAGAACTTACTTTTACCTCATGTCAGGGATTCCTGAAAAAAGAAAATAATGATTTGGTTCAGTCTATACCAATGGTATTTCAATATTAGCACATAGCTGTTTGTCTTTGCACAAGTAACTGTATAGTGCTTTTGTTTCTCCTTTTTCTAAACAAATTTGTGTATTAAGGTGAGACAATTTTGTACTTTTTGTGACTGTGTGTATGGTTTAGTGGAATCTATATTTGTCATTTACACCTCACCTTACAATGCTGGGAATGAAAGAGTATTAAAAGATATTTTCAAGGTGCACTGTTTCTCTGTTCGCAGGTAGGGAAAAAATAAAATGGTAAAGTACCAGTTTACAGAGAAACCCATATTGATTTGAACGTTTCTATTAGTTTTCTTCATATTGTTATGATTATAATTACTATTACAACTATTAATGTTCTGAAAGCTGTATTAAAATAGAAGATAATGTAAAATATGTACAAAAGTATGGAAAGACCCATGGTAATGTTCTCTACTTGAAAGTCTTGATATTTGCTCCTTAATGTTTTTATTCAGTAAACATCATTTCTCTTAGTAGCAAATGCTTTACTAGGTTTTGTATCAATACATTTTTTTGTATTTTTCATTTGATTTTGGCCTTGACTTTATTTGAATCGATACTGATATTTTATTTTCTATTGATCATAATTGAATAAACTTATGCTGAATAACTGTTCTCATTTATTTGTATTCTGCACCTTTTAGACAGACACTGGACTCTGTTTTCACCACCAAGTCTTTACCCATGACATTAAAGATATCTTCATAAAATAACAATACATCTCACAGTTTAAAAAACACAAACATTCAAACACTGTAGTCATAGTTTCACTGATGTCTGTGTAGCAGCTGACAAAAAGGATGTGTAAACTGAATTATACACATTATAGGCAAAAATCGTTTTTAATGGATGGTTGAAGGTGTGTGTACATTTCAGGCGGGAGACACTGTTGGTGGCTGAAAACCTCCACAGTCGTTGCCGTCTCTGATGCCTCGTCATCCACCGAGGGCTCTCTCCCACACAGCAGGAGGGCCACTGTGTATTTACGAAACTGTAGAAAACAAAATGCTTAAAAGTTCAGCCAAGACAAGGTATACTGTCTCTTTTTTTAACGTTTTAACACACATTCAGACATCATTCAGCTGCTAGTACAAGGTGTATTATTGTGCATACAAACATAAATACAAATAATATGAATTATATATATTATATAGAATAAATATAAAACTAATATTTACAATAATGTTAAAGATATTGCTAAATAATAACTTAAAAAATGGTGACACTCTTTTATTTGAGTGTTAATTAACGTAGTTGTAACACAGCTGTAATATGAATGTCTTTATAAGAGTAAGTTAATAAACACTTAAAAGCTTACAGCTACAACTGGTGCTTACAACTGGTGTGTTATACACCATTTTTTAAATGTTTATATAGTGCTTATAAATGCTAAATAGGGGGGTTAAAGTGTTGTTAATTGTTCAGAGGACTCAAACAACTTTTTATAATACAGTAATTTATTTTCGTTAATCTTAAAAAAGATATTGAAATTCTGTCAAAAGGGCACTTTATAATAGTGTATATGAAAGTCACCCATTAAAATCACAATATTTACAATAAAACACTGTTATTGTTACATTGAAATTACGTCTTTAACCCCAATTACAACAGAAACACATTCCTGTACTGAAAATCTGTCCTAAGACAAGGTATACAGTACCACTAGATGGTGCTGACGTCCCAAAACAGCAAAAGTATTTTAGAGCTGATTCACAACAAGCTTTTTCCTTCTCTTTGTTCAACACGTCTGGCTAAATTCAGTTATTATCTGTATGTGGTGTTACAGTACCTGTTTGTTGAGGTAGATGTAGATGATGGGACTGTACACAGTGCTGCTCTTGGCCAGGTAAACCGGCACTGTGCCTACCAGCGGGTGGATCTCCACATCACTGTTGTAGACCACAAGCATGGCCAGGCTGGCATAAGGTGACCAACTGATCAGAAATGTCAGGACCATCAGAATCACCATGGACACGACCTTCATCTCACCATACTGCACCACTTTCCACACAGGCCATCTTTGATACCTGTAACACAGAATGTAGTTAAAAATGGTTAGGGCTCCTATGCATAACACATAACTGCAAAGTCTCTGTTCTCTGTCATTGTTGATGAAGATGAACTTGGGTTACTTGCAAAAGACACATACTGAAAACTACACACACTATGATCAGTGGTAGAAGAAATACTCTTTTATGTTGCATTCAAAATCCTCCTACTAAAAGTACAGAAGTATTATCACCAAAATGTGCTTAAAGTATAAAAAATAAAAGTACTCATTCTGCAGAAAAACTGCCCCAGTGACTTATTTATTATTATGTGTGACATTATAAGATTAATACTCATGCAACAAGTAAGCAGAATTTTACTGTTGTAGCTGGTCTAGGTGGAGCTCATTTTTAATATCCACTTAGTTAGTTCAGTCCAGGGGTTTCCAACCTAGAGTTCTGGTCCCCTCCAAAGGGTTAAAAGATAAATCAGATGGGTCGTGAAGTGATTAATGGGAAGGCAATGGAGAAAAAAACAAAGCTCTGCTTCACAAATTGGATAATTTTACCTTTTTCGGCCTCAAACAGTTATTTGAATAAAGCCATCTGAGAAGTTCAGAGGGGAAATGGACCTTCTAACAACTCATAGACATCTGAAGTGTGACAAGGGGCCCCAACACTGTTTTTTAGGAGCCACAGATTTAATCTAACAATTCACGTATTTTCTAAACTAAAAAAAAGTTTTTTTTTTAATGTAAAATCCTATTTTGAAAACTAACTAATAACTACAGCTGTTAGATAAATGTAGCGGAGAAAAAAGTACAATATTTCCCTCTGAATTGATGCATGGAATTATGGAAAAAAGTAAGCTAAAAATTGTACTTACTGTACGTACAGTACTTGAGTAAATGTACTTACAGTAGTTATTTTCCACCCCTGCCTATGATGAAGCCAAATGTTTAAAATGCTCACCTTGTGTAATGTCCACATTAGCTTCGTGTAGGATGCCATGATAAGGGCAAAGGGAGCGGCAAAGCACACTGCCAGGATGTAGGAGACATTATGAGGGTCTCGGTTGTGCCAGTCCGGTGCACAGGACGTCCCGACGCCCTCCAGCTCATACCTGCCCCAGCCAAACAGAGGAGGTAAGTTCCATGTGAGGGACCCCAGCCAGGATAAGGCAATACCTCCAGCCGCATGCTTTTTTTGGAAGATTATCTGCCCCAACAGCTTACATACAACAAACATCCTCTCCACTGCGATCAGAGCAACAGTGCACGGAGATGTGATGCCTGCGGACAAGCGAAGGAAAAGCAAAGTCAGGGGGACACATGGGGGAAGTAGGGAGGTGCCTGCTAAATTAAAAATGTGAATGAACATTGTTCTGTGATGACATGAAAATTATGTAAAGACAGTGATGAAATGTGCCATCCTAATAAATGTTTGTTTTACTGATAATAATCAATGTCATCATTACAAAATAACAGGACAAAATAACAAAAGACACCTCGTTTTACATAAAAAAGGACATTCTTGTTGTACTATAATTCTATAATGATAAAACGACTTAACCTACTATGTTCTTCTTTTCACTCACCAAACATGGACACTGCAAAGCCCTCCATCACGCAGCCTGTTCTTCCCAAGGAGAAGTGTCCCTGGGAGTTATTGACCACAGACAGCACCCCTCCGGTCATGGCTGTGCCCAGGTCAGCCACAGCCATGTTCACCAGAGCGTAGTTGAGCGGCTGCCTCAGCTGCTTGTGCATGAGGGTCACAATGATCACTGTAGCATTGAGTATGATGGCTCACTGGATCAGTGAAAATGGCCATAAGGATGGAAAGAATGATGAAGCCAGTGCATGACAGAGGGGGCTCCCCATGTGGGCCCAGGTAGGAGGAAACATTTAGGGGAAAAACTGATGGTTGCATGGACGCAAAGCTTTAAAAAGTGGTCAGGTACTTTCTTCTTGTCCTGGAGCTTCTAGATGTTCCAATATCTCACTACCACTAAGTGCGACACAAATCAATATATATATATACACACACACACACACACACACAGTGGGGCAAAAAAGTATTTAGTCAGCCACCAATTGTGCAAGTTCTCCCACTTAAAAGATGAGAGAGGTCTCCAATTTTCATCATAGGTATACCTCAACTATGAGAGACAAAATGAGAAAAANATTCAGCCCTCAATAACATTGCAACATCGCTGTCATGGAATGGAGTGATCTGCTAAACAACAAGTTAAACTACTATGTTACATGTAAAATCAATACCTCAAACGAACCTCAACAAAAAGAATGAGTATTATTATTACATTGAGGTGTTTTGTTTATTTTGTCCATCCCCTGCAGTGTTATCATTTAAACACTATGCATCATCTGCGCTGTGTATGAATGAAAACATTAGATGAGATTTAACCTCAAATGTGTATGAACAGTTTTCCCTTTCTATTTATGTTATGTCTATTAATGTTATTGATTTAAGTTTTCTGTGCGTCGGCTTAAGTCAGGTGCATGTTCCTGTAGTGAGATCCCATTTAACCCCACTGGTATTTCCGAAATGGTGAAGTAACTGGTTAAGCTTTTAATGTACGTACACAAGTTAATGTGCTGTCTGGACTCAGGATCACCGTGATGTGCTATAAATAAGTCTCTACTAAACATGTTATCAAACACTGAGTCAGATGCTGAGTTGCACACATGATAATAACAACAAAAGGAGATGTAAAGGTACTTTGACATGTTTGAAGCTTAGAGTCAAGTCTGAACTAACTACAGTATTTTACTGCCTCATGGTTAGTTCTTATAATAAACAGTGTAGTTATTGAGTCTTGACCGCAGTGATGTAAACATGAAGGCATTAAAGCTTTATAGATACTTGCTATGACAATAGGTCTGTACATGTGTAAGACCAGTGAACAATATACAGTACACTGAGGTGTAATCTTTGTGCAGTCACAGCTCACTGGATGAGAATAAGTTGACTGCTGTAGGTGGTCTGAAGTGAATTATCCCCCGCTGCCGAGGGCATGAGGTGAGGTTAAGCCCCTGGACTTAACATGACAACAGGTGCCCGATGTTTAACCTTCCAAGAGGTCCAATCAAGTCAAGACAAAGATTACAACTGTTTGGGTTCAACAGCAGTCTGGCTCCTGCTGTAAAGCTTTATGTCTAGAACAATACCTCTAATTTGGATTCATTTGAAATGACATATGAGTTGGAGTTGTGAAAACAGAGGTCAATTTACGTTTCCCACTGTCATTGTCTCATGAAAGTTGAGTCTAGCAGTTTGGCTAAACAATCCAACCCAAGGTCCACTAACGAGTTTTTGTCCCGAGCTTTCAGCAGTTTAAATCTTTTTCCTGAGATTTTCTGAGCTTTGTCTGGTTGAATGCTCTGCATAAAAACTAGTAAGTGGAGCTTGAATCTGAATTGTTTTGTCAAATTATTTTTCCAGGATGAAACATCAACTTACACTGAGCCAGCATCAACATGAACTCCTCAAAGTGCTATGGATTAAATAACAGCTACTAAGCTTGCATGTTCATGACAACTAAGCAAACTTCATTCCCTGACAAAGTCTATGTGGTATGGTTGAAAGCCCTGGAAAAGGCTTCTAACCCCAACCTTAAATCTGGGTTGTTTTTCCTCAACTTTAAATGTTTTGTTCGAACATACAGACACAGATACTGCACTGCAAACCAACTTCAGCACCATGGAGAGCACCTGAAGGCCTGAGAGGCTTGTTACAGAATTGAATACGTCTCTAAGCTCTATTTCAGTTGATAATGCGCTCAGTGACGCCCATAAAATAAAACTGTGCTCCCTGTGTACATTCTTCATTGAAACTTGTGCTAATTTCAGCAGCTAATGTCTCCCTCTTCAATCGTAAATGTGTTTTGCTGCTTTTTTGTTACTTAATTTGGCTGTTTGAGCTTCACTGTGCAGAATGATGTATGTGCATGGTTTGACACAAGAAGGCTGTTTTTATCTGCTGAGGGGGGAAAGTTTCTCTGTATTCACCTTAAATCTGAGTTTAGGATGTGTACGTACCGGCATGATTTTTAGCTTGGAAGCCAATCATGGTCCAGTATGCAACTTACACAAGTGTGATGTGAAACATGAAACCTCCGACGTTCACACACTGAGAATGGACTTTTTAGTGAAATAGGAGACACACATTTGGAAATATAAAAATGTGCATGTTCAGAGATGATGGATTTTGTAATGAGGGAGATAAGAAGAAGAATTCTAAGTGATGTTTTTATAGGTCTGAAAACATGTCTGGAGGGGATCGTTAAACTTGTGCTCACTTTGGAAGCTACTAGAACGCATTCAAATACACTAAAAGAAATATTTCACACAAGCACAAACCACTAGTCATGCAGCAATCATTGAACTCTGGCACTAAATTTGTACTTGCTTATGAAACATATGGTCCTACTACTGCACAGCATAGGTGGAGGTCATGACATTATTTAAGAGATTCAGTCAAAAAGAATGTGGTTTGTTTATCCTCGTGCGTAAAGGCTTAAAAGAGCAACACACTCCTTGCTCAAGGACACTTCAGCAGGACCTGAGCCCCAGTGTCTTTAACGAGGAGAATAAAACTAGAGGACTTTCTTCAGTATGGTGACAGAGAACTGCTTTTATTTGCCGTCGATAGTTAATTAAAGCATTCAGGGAGGCGGTGTCGAGAGAGAAGAGACAGGATGATATTGTCCGTCATCCCAACATGCAGGCACCTTATCGGCACGTCCCAGACAGTACAGGCTCCTCACAACTTTGATGTACGATGCAATTACTAAACTAATAAAAGCCTCAAGTCGAAACACGGTTCCTGCGGTGGAAGAGGGTGGATGGGTGGTGCATCAACCCGCCTGCTGCCTTGACAACATTATCGCTTCCTAATCAGCAGTTTAGAGTAGGCTACAGGACGATGGTCCGGTCTTCCTTTATAGAAAGCAGTGATGAATATGGCGCACTAACTAACACCTTACGTCTTCATATGAGAGGGGAGTTTGTTGCTCGTTCCAGGGGCACTTCTTCACTACACCTCAATTCCTGAAATAATCTCTGGTGTCCACGTGGAAAAGTTGCTGGTGGGTGACATGACGTCATTGGTCAAAGTGATAAATGATTGGCCAATTCAGCCAATCACAGATAAATGCACAAAGTTGACAAGAGATTTTGCTCCAATATTTACTCATTGACATGTAACTCTCTCATTTTGGTTGTTTTGTATTTATTATCTGAACTCAGCGTGGCGATCCAGTTCACGTACCGCATCTTCCCAAACGCAGACTAGAAACTAGAAACTGTTTCTTTTTCTTTTTTTATTGTGCTGCTGGCAGTGCGGAAGCCTTCATCAAATATCTGCAGTCTCATTATCGCCCACAGAGCCATTTTATGTCAGGAATCTCTCCCTTATTCCGTGCTTCTTATTTTACCCTTTATATTCTAAAGAAGACATCACGTCATGCACTACATGATCACATTTCAGTTATAGTGAAAACACGCGCTTTCACAGGTTTTCTGTGTGTGCAGCATGCAGATTGGAGACAATACAGTGCATCAAGCGTGTACAGTATAATGCAGCGTCAGCGTTAAATGCAACAACTTTAGAGCAGTTGACATGAGAGAAGTGCGTAGCAGAGAGAGGAGAAGCAAAGTTCACTATTTGAATTTTCAGCATTTTGCAGATGAATTTTGTTTTTCTCTGCAGCTCTGTGGCCGACACACCTGTGCACGCTGCTCTTCTCAGCTGAAACCTGAACAGAGGAACCCCCTCTTTGTCTGCAGGAATCATATTCTGCCCACTTCACCTCCTCAAGCTTTTCAGGCTTGGTCCGCAAACAATCAGACGACACGTTTCCAGGAACTGATTCTTGCAGCAGAGAGCCGACTGAGGGGGTTTTTCCCTTTTCAGAGAAAGGAGCAGAGGGTGGAGGCTGGAGGGTGATGCTCTCTCTCTCTCTCTCTCTCTCTCTCTCTCTCCAATCAAATACAGTAGGGTACGTGCTGGCAGTGCCGCGGCTGAAGACGGTGCACCGGGGTCCTGCAATCCTGCACGGTGCTGGCAGGGACGGGATTTTACTGTACAGATATTTTTACAAGCAGAGCTGAAGATGCTGGGGGACTGGAGGATCCTGTTCTCGCACATGTGCAGCACCACCCTGCTTCTGCTCTGGATCCTGGTCGGCTTGGATGTGGTGGAGGTGGCGGCGTCCCAGCAAGGGATCCCCCTGTCAGTGTGAGTGAGAAGCAGCTCTGCAACTTTGTTTCACGTGGAATTAACTAATATGTTGATCTCTTACAGGCCGGAAATGAAGCCACCAGAAGCGCTGTGTTTTTAAATGGACATTTGTTTTTAGATTTAAATTAATTTAAGGAGGTTTAAGCAGGTTATAGTTACAGGGAGATTAAACGCATCTCTGTAAATGCATCTGATTCTTGTTTGTCATGGCCACCGAGTGGAGTTTAATTTAACCACAGATCTCTGTCTGTGTTCCCACACAGGCCGTATTACACGTTTCACCCATCACTTATTGGTAGAGAGTGACACTATTGGGGGGAGGAAACAAACAATTACATATGTGATTTTAGCAAATAAGCAGCATGATTTCTCCACCTACTGTGATTCAAAAAATCACAGTAGGTGGAGAAATTCAAAATAGAGCATGATGATTCAACTGCTTTAGCAAAGAGGTTAAGACATCTAACTTCTAACTCTGTTTCTTTTTGTCTTATTTTGTTGTATGGTTGCATTATATACAACCAATGAATTGACAATAATTATATGTTATTAATAAGTCAGACAGTTAGTCACTGTATGCTTACTTTATATTTCATAGTGGACTTTAGGGGTACATTTTTAGAGGCACCTTTTATCTTAATTTTTTTCATGGATGATAATTCAAATTGATAATGAACAGGTTATTTTTTAATTAGTTTACAAGTTTTTCTGATAACTGGAAATTGTTACAGTTGAAAACATATTTCAGCTGGCCTTTGCAGGTGTAATCTAATAATTCCCAATTGTCTACATATAACGAAAATAATGAACTGATAGTGAATCAATTTTTTCTTTATAAGTCATATTGTATCTGCAGCAGATTGGGAAACTTGTTAAATTGGAAAATCTTTTACTTGGGGAACCTTTTCTGCAGGATTTTGTTTCCTAGTTCTATCTACAACAATTTAAACAAAAGACTATGGAAAGTCTAAAATGTGAATGCATATTCCAACAGTTAATCTCACCCCGGATAAAACTCACGCCATTGTCAAGTTCAGGTGTGAAAAAATGAAACACGACATTTTTCTGCAAGTTTTTTGAATGGTTAGTTTAGAATAAAAGCCACAATATTACAGGACAATATTTTTGCAAACCAGTGGAAAAACAGAATTTCAAATGAGTTTAAATTAATCCATTTTGTGGACTCTTTCAGAAACTTAAAAAGTTGTGCTTAAATACATCTGAGCTTTTTTTGAAAAGTTGGTTCTGCAGATGAGGACCGTTTAAACCCACAGCCGTAACTACAAATCCTTTATTTTTCCAAACATACTATATTAAATGTAGTTTTCCTGAATTGTTGAATCCCTAAAACAGGCCACATTCTTAAAGCAGCATCTATGTTTCGTGTAGGACGGTCACATCCATTCTTTGTTTTACACTTTAGGTACAGTGTTTCGCTGCCACACTTAACCAGAGTCATTTGCAGTTTAATAGAAGAAGCTCCAATAACTACAGCATAGATCATCAAAAGTACAAGCAATCATCTGTCAGCAGAGTGAAGGTCAGAGACGCCAGGCCCTGACGTTAATCTTTTGACTGATCGTGTGAGAAAAAAAGCTTTAAAAAATGACAGCTGAGGAGAGATTAAAGGCGTTTAAAAGCAGCTGGGGTGAGGAGAGGACAGGGAGTATTCAGTGGGGAGAAGGTGACATGAGATTTAAACCTATAAACATGACTGCTGCTCAGACTTTAATCTCATATCCTTTGCTATAAATGGTTTCAAATGTTTTCTTTGTAATACCATATTTCAACTGAATAACTGTTCTTTTCATTTATTTAATTCAATCACCTACCTTTCTATGTATTTATTTTTACATTTTTATGTTTATTGTTCTATAATATTTGGGAGACTGTTGGCATTTGTCTTTTTGTGTGTGTGTGTGTTATAGCGTAAAGCTCTGGGCCTCAGCGTTTGGTGGAGAAATTAAATCCATTTCTGCAAAATATTCTGGATCCCAACTACTGCAAAAGGTATCCTTCTTATTTCCCAGTCTTGTGCAAACACAAATGCATTTTCTGTTTGTCTGATGGTCATGTAGTTACACACATTGTACGCTGCAATGCTGTGTTCCCTCTGTAATGGCTGCAGAGACATTTTGGTGTCTCAGCTGAATGCTGATGTGTTATTTTAGAGGAGACTCAGGTGTGCTCTATGTTTCTCTGTGTGTGTGTGTGTGTGTGTGTGTGTGTGCGCGCGCATGTCTGTTTGTACTTGATACGGCCCATTAACCCCGGCTCAGATTCCCCTCTCATCTCATCTCTCCAGTTAACTCTCTGGAGTCACGAGTTTCAACCTCTGGATATGAATGCGACAAGGAGACAAATTGAATTAGAGTGTGGTCGGGGTTCGATAGTGGGGGAGGGCGGTTGATATGACGAACAAGTGAAATCAGCAAAGAATGAGCGATGACGCTGTGCAGTGGATTTAACTTTCTGACCACTTGATGGCAAAGGTGTGTTCACAGGCCTCCGGTGGTCAGAGTTGAGTCAGGTGGTTTAATGGTGAACTGTCTGTCAGCATGCTTATAATGTGTTTTAAGTCTCATGTTAAATTTGTATATAGATGTGTGAAAGGTTACTTGTTGAACACACTTCACATTCATGTCTTATGGCATTTTAAAAGGCATTAAATCTTAATGAAGTAATTAAAGCAAATTCCCCCTATAAGTAAGGATGTCAACTTTTCGCTTTACAAGACAAGAGAAAAGAAAGAAAACACAAACTGGACGATAAAAACACAGACACGGACTGCATAAGCCACAAAAATATAAAGTTATTGTGTAAAGAAACCATTTAGAAAAAGAATATCCACTTTCTATGTGACAGTTTTACACACACACTACTACTATTATACAGTATATACTCTACTTATTTCAACAGGCTATATGATACTTAGACCATGTGATATATTCAAACCCAACACACCATGTCTTTATGGCTGCATCATTACATCAAAAGTAAATATTTGGAAATCGTGTGCATTGTTTCATGCACTCTTCCTCAAAATGCAGCAGTATCAGTATATTCTGAAACTTTGGGATCTGCACTAGAATTAAAAATAAAGTTCTGTGGGTCTGATAAAAGCTTTGCCACATAACATGAAGAGGTTAAAGCCAGATGAAGGGTTGAGTACCTGCATGTCTATCAATCATACCTCCAACATATACAGTAGGTTACCAGCACGAACTAAGACATGGCTTTTTAAGAAGGTTATAAACTCTGTCTCAGGTCTTGTCAGGTTAAACATAATGCTTTGTTTAGTCTTTAATTTTCTGTATATACAGTGACAAGACCACCACTGGGTTTAAATCACGGGTTTGTAAAACACACTACAATACAGTCCAGTTTCAGTTTTTCTATGTTGACTCAGTTCTTTGGTATGTTAGTTTGTGGTGTGGCGTTAAATTCAACTGCGTTGCCTTGAGAGGTGTTATCAATACTGTGTCAATCATATTTACATATACAGTATGGAAGAACACACAACACAAATGTTGGAGACATCTTTAACACCACTTCAGCCTCAAAAATGACAACAGAATTGAATCAATGCCTCTCTGACAACTGAGTTTAATTGTTACAGGACTGCATTACAGTGGTTTCTATTTTTCTGGTCACTCAGTGAACATGGCATCCATTTTACTCTTGTACAGTATAAATCCTGTGTAGACCATTTTCACCTGGGACACTGTGATCCCTCTGTCTATATAACAACTCTTTACTTTCCTCCTGTAGGTTAAGTTTACTACATGAATCTACCGGTCATACTTGTTAACCCTCTGCATTTGACCCATCCTCACTATTTTAGGAGCTGTGGGCTATCACAGCGCCGCGTCCGGGGACCAACTCCAGTTCTGAGGCCAGTGCCTCGGGCAAGGGAAATAGCAGGATTAATCCTAAAAGCTCCACTGCATGTCTTGTGTGGGAGGAAAGCGGAACAACCAGAGGAAGTCCACGCAAACATGGGGAGAGCGTTCAAACTGCATATAGAAAGCGGCTCCTGGGTCCAAACCTAGGACCTCCTTGCACTGAGGTGATAGTTCCTTAATATAAGATAAGATTTCAAACGTGTGATGGAAGCTGAAGTGCTATCCTTCCATTTGTTACCAAACATGCATTTCATCGCTGTACAAAAACATTTTGCATTATGCCCTGCAGATTTGTTCCTCTTTTTTTGTGTGTATGTAAGCACTTTGCTCGTGTTCCTGTTCATGGAGGCATGTCTGGAGAGAGCTGTGCCAAGCCAGTCAGCATAAAGCAGTGAGCTGTGAGGAAACTGACGGGTCGTTAGGGGCTGGTCATTAAGGCTGATCATTAGATGCTTTTATGGTGAATTACCCGATTTTACTAAGATTTCTGCAAAGGGGGGAAACACCGGGGCTCTTCAGGCTCTGCAGGCAGGCCTCACTCCTGTCATTACTCTAATCAATAATCATGATCAGGGCTTTTGATGGATGGGGCTTCACCTCCTCTTGATGACTGGAGGAGTGTGAGGGAGGAGGAGGGGGGGACTGGGGACATGGGGTGCTGAGGCGGGGAGGACAGGCGTGAAATGAACTGTTCTGCTCCACTGCGAGCCCACACTCTTCCTTTCAGTAGGTAATTTGTCGCCTCATGTACTGGTGTGTGTGTGTCTTTGTGTGCGTCCTGTCCACACAATGTGTAATGTGTTTGTATGGTGCTACGAGCCTAACGTGGCTCATGTTTATTTTTAGATAAGATTATTGGAAGTGTGTGTGATGTGGCTGACTGGACAGCGTGAGAGGATCAGGTTTTTGTTTTTATTTGTGTGTGTGTGTGTGTGTGTGTGTGTGTGTGTGTGTGTGTGTGTGTGTGTGTGTGTGCGTGTGTGTGTGTGTGTGCCAGGCAGGTGTGGGATTATGTAATGCTATATTCCTCCAAGCTGTGGCGGGCAGAGTTCTGTATCACTGGAGGTCCTGTGCATCCAGCAGAATCAGCATTATGTGAGGTGTAGTTCATTACTGTGAATTGCCCAAGCTTGACACGTTATTATCTTTCTCCTGTGCTTTGACTCCATTTCAATTACCCTCTTACCATGCATAGCCTTCAGATCCAGCACCCCCCCCCCNCCCCCTTCCTTGGCCACCCAACATGGCCATCTCCAGCCAATCAGAGAGAAAGAAGCAGCATGTGCAGCCAATGACTGAGACCGGATAAAGACTATCAATCATTCTGTGTTGCAGTGAGGGTTTTATCATCCGTTCATCTGAGACGGGCTGCATACAGCTTGTCAGCCAACATGTGAAGGCTTATAAGCCTTGTTTAACAATTCCCCACCTCTCTGGAGTGGGATGCAGTGAAACAATAGTGCCGTAAAATGTTGCAGAACACACACACACACACACACACACACACACAGAAAAAGATGATTATCTTAGTGGGGTTTTTTTCTTACCTTATTAAGTGGTAATTTGAGACTCTCCTAATGGGTTAATCAACCACACGAGCTCAATATGTTTGCAGTATGTTTTCCTACAGCCAGTGTTATAAGATTTACATTTGTTTCCGCTGTCAATGCCACACTTTTGTTTCTGGTTGTTTTCAGAAATATAAAGAATTTGAAAAGTCAGTCAGAGTGGAAGAAATTGATGGCGTGAAACTGGTCAAAAACCTGGCTGTGAAGATGGAGGAAGTCTTCCGGAAAAAAGCAGAGGCCACCAGGGTAGGTGAAATATTAAAAATGCTTGAAAAAAGCATTTTATTCTGTATTTATTTATTCATTCATTTTATTCTGAATAAAGGTACTTTATTTACACTAGGTACACCAGTGAGGGTGTGAGGTCTACTTCTAATGTGCCATGTGGTGGCAATGTGAAAATGATTGTTTTTGTTATATTACAGTGTAAATAGGAGAACACTGTTATATTATTTTAGATATTAGGGGGGAGGGTGTTGCAATGTTTCTAAAGGGATCCAAAGAAAATATGAATAAATATGGGGATCAAACATAGCCCCCTCTTCATCCCAATAGGCCTATTTTTCATACAGTCCCTAAATTGAGCCGATTAGTCACTTGGAAAAGCAGACTATTGTGCAATGTTCAAAGATCAAATCTGTTAACGTTGATGTAAAAGGTCCGTCAGGAATATGGTCTTGCATGTCATCTATTACAGTCCAGGTCTGAGCTGTTGTCAGCCTCACAGCAGCAGCCTGTCTGCGACCTCAGCGCAGAGGAGCTTGTAACCATTTTAATGCTGCACCTCGCAGGGACTGCTGGGAAATGATAACGTTTATCTCCCCCCCGCCTGATCCCGTGTGTGCAGACAATTCACGACAGCCTATAAATTACACTCAGAGGAAAGAGCTTAATTTGATCAACCTGATTTGATTCCCTGAGATGCATCAACATTTTAAGTGCTTTATACAATAGGCTACAAGGCGCAAATTTGGCTGTTGTGAAGAAAAAAAAATCCCGTTTGACCTACACCAGCACAGGTGTGATAAATAATCCGATGACGTCACTTTTCTCCAAATGGAAAAGCGAGTTTAAAAATGAGGCTGTGTCCTTAGTAAAGCTGTGAAGGTGAGGTGTCTGGCCGCTGCATTTCTTATCAGACGGAAAATTACGCATAGGCCTACCAAAAATATTCTCCGCCTAAATCATAAAATATTCCATTTATTTCATGATGGTTTTTTTATTTGGTAACTGCTGACGACATGAGAACTCACCATGAGGTCAATTGCATTTGGCCACCACCGCTCAGCAGTCGGCGCAAAAGCCTCAGTTGTGTTTATATAGCAGTTATTTTGACACGTGTGACAGATGTTAATTACCTGCTTGGCTCCGAAGGCGAAAGTGACTGTAACGTTTAGGTGGCATTTCCCCGGAAACACAGAGCCAAGCACATTTTCCAGAATCGAGTTATTGCAAAAGCTATCTCTGCTTTGGTACACTGCAGGAAATCCTGCTCCGACCTGCCTCCATCAATCATCTCACAGCTGCACTCCACAATAGTGCCCTACATTTTATGCATATTTTTGCCGTTAAAAAACACAATAAGGATTGCCAAGGAGGGAAACAGCAACATATCCTGTTAGTGAGTACACCTTAAAACAAAAGCTGGACATGCTGTCGATTTCATCCAAAGATTAATCTAAAGCCTGGCAATGGTCCTCGATCATGTTCCTCTTCAATGGAATGACATTTTTTGAGGCTTGAAAATAATCGAGTGGCAGATGCGCAAACAGCAAGTTTGAGAAATACAGAGAGCCGCAGAGTGTCGAACAACTTCCGAGAATGGATGAATTTACTGGAACTTTTGTGGAAGTCTTAAATAACAGTGTATATTGCCTAATGTAAATATGCATATAGGCTTTAGGTCGTTTACATATATTATTATATATATTACATTGTGTGTAATAACTCTTTATTAACCAACGTTTTGCCCTCCTCTCAGCGGCTCGTGGAGGCAGCAGAAGAAGCGCACCATCAGCATGAGGATAATCCCGACCTGCAGGTGAGGTTTGTCCCGGACTAAAGAAAAGAAAAGAGGAACATACTTATTAAAAATGTGGTGTGTCATTGTGTTAGACCGGGATGCATCATTTTTAGTTGGGCTGGGGAGGAGCGGCTGCAAGGTGAGAGAAGGGTAATAGTCCCTAAAAGTCTTTAATTGCATTGGCATCGTCCTTCACACTGATGTCCTGTCAGCGGTTTGATACACAATGCTTCTTTGATAAGAAATACCGCACATATTGAAGGCTGCAGCGCCACACTATCATAACTCACACTGACTGTTTTTAAGTGTAATCATATCTCAAAAGCAGGTCTGCGCTGCAGCGCCTTTAAGTTCAGTACAGTAACCGAATAACTGTAATACAGTATCAGAGAAACGGTGATCAAGATGTATCGCCAGGGTCCCGATCTTGCATGCAGAATTAAAGGCTGTGCTGCAGGTTGTAATGCATAATAAAATAATTTGATTAAAGTCCTAACGTTTCCCATAAGATACTGTATTGGACTCAGTCTGTGTGGTTATTATAGGGTAAAGCAGAGAGAAAAATGGGACACAGAAGTCGGCCTGCGTTGCTTCTACTTTTAATTATAGCCTATTTCACAGGATATGCTCGTGTGCTCTGACTCTGTTCAGGCCATTACTTAGCGGCTCTCATTGCGGATTTCCAGGGCGCACTGACTTTCCTGAGGGAGGGAATGCAGTATTTCTGTCGTTTGTTAGTGCTCTCTCGCTCTCTCTCTCTCTCTCTCTCTCTCTCTCTCTCTCTCTCTCTCTCTGTCTGTCTGTCCGTCCAGTGGACAAAGATAAATGAAACTCTTTTGCGCGGAGCATTGTTTCACTTTCATGGCTCTAGATTGGAAACCCACTCGAGCAACAAAACACTGAAATAACGGCAGCACTTTACAGTTAATAGAAGCATTTACATCATGTGAATACATTTCGGTCACATTGTTCGCTGCCCGTTTCTCTGCTGTTCACACAGCCATAACAAGACAGGTAGATTTTACCTTTAAACCCTTTTAAACAAAACAAAAATACGAGTGCTATTTTGTAACTAATAATAAATGCTTTTTTTGTTTGTTTTCACCACTATCCTTGAAAATACTTTACTTAGATTGCAATATTTCTACAATATGGCTTTGTCACACTTTACTGAAGGATTGATGCATGTTTGGGACAATGTTCAATTACATATTTATATTGAATTATATTTGGGCTGTTGTTAGTGTAAGAAAACAGTGTTTCCATTTTCTCCAGATGCTTTAAAGACAGTTTGGTATCTTTCACTCCCAAACCAGTAATCTTTCAATAAAACAATATATATGTGGACTCCTCTCATATTAAAAAACACCAGTATTAATTCAAGTCTTTATAATATTTTTGTCACAAACATGGTTTGCTGAAATATTTAATAAAAATCGACCATTTTATGATATTTGCATTTATTTTCTTTTTATATTTTGCCATAGACAAATATCTATCTCTATATACTGCATTTTAATAGCGTCATCACAAACATGAATGTGTTTTCATAAGAAAAATTCTTACAATAAAAAATCTTTTAACATTTTTATTCAAGCAACTGACATACTGCACCGGGCAGGCCTATCACATAGACATTTCATCTTAAAGGCCATAAAAAATAATAAGGAAAATTCAATATCCAACTGTGATAATGATGTGATGTCATGATATTACTCCTTGTGGCATCATTTAGCCAACCTCGCCTCCCCTGACACCACACATTTTTCACACACCATTTCACTGACCACAATGAGATAAGCCGGCTGCTCTTATCTCAGCTGCTGCGTGTCAGGACAGTCGGGTGTTTTGCATTGACCCGAGTGCAGTCCACGGTTCAAGAGTGTGCAGATCAGGTCTGATGGAGCAACAGAAACTTGGCTCTTACCTCAGAAATGTTATTCACTTTAATATTTCTTTGGTTTAGTGTTTGCTAACAGAGCTTTTGCCTTCAACTTTCTATATTTATGTGAGCCTAAAAACAAGCTTCAGGAAAATCAGGAATGCTTCAGGAAATCTGAAATCTGAAAATCTAAATTCATCTAAATTTTAAATAAACAACAAAGGACACCAGCAGAATTAAACAGTTTGGAATTAAATGCTCTTTGCATGCTTTTAAATGGCTTAAAAAGGCCTAAATTTCTGCTTTTGTGATTTCCCTGGAAACATTTGATGCATTAAGTAAAGAGTAAAAAAATATATGTAATTCAGGAATCCTTGTTTACTGTGTATTACATATTTTCTATATGAGAAAATAAAAATGAATGGGAGAGAGGGATGTATAAAAAATTTTTAATCCACATGATTTTATTTTTAATTGCCTGCTGCTGTGTGTGCGGTGGTTTCTAAATATCCTAAAAACTTTAGTTGACCCAATAACGCTGTTACAAAATGATGCTACAGAGTAATACTAAATTATTTTATTTCATTTCATATGCTGAGGGTTTTTGTTGATCACATATTACTGTAACTTAATACCTTTTAAAGAACAATGTGATCCGTAACATCAGGGAAGTAGCAGCTTTTTGGTAATTTAGTTTCGACTAATTGAAGCTGTTAGTTATAACAACTGCAGTAAGAGTCGGGTCTGTTAAACATCCAGTGTACAGAATAAAGCTCATTGAGACCCACCCTGTCCAGATCTTGGAGTCTGGTTATACAGTAAAACTATGTCCAAGGCTTTTAAGGCCCAGCAGCCTGTAATGGAGGGCAGATCTCTGCAGCAGGGCCTACAGCTAACTGCAGTGGTGTAAGAGTCAGTGGGGCGTCTCGGAGAGCTGCAGTGTCCCATGGCCTGCTCTACAGTAATAACCCTGGTGGTTAACGTGCCTCTCTACAGCACTATCAGTTCTGCTGAGGGTGCACGTTTCTCTCCCCTGCTGCTCCCCCTCCGCAGCCCTCCCTCCCGCCGGCCCCGCCGCAGCTCGTCAGAGAGCTGCTCAGGCGTGGTATGAGCTGTCAGGGGCTGCTTGATGGTGATGCCTGTGCGGCCTCCCCCGAGTGTGATGCTGTAGAGTCCATCACCCATCTCTCCCTCCCTCCCTCCATCTCTCCCTCCCTCCTTCCATCTCTCCCCCTCTCTCTCTTTCCCTCTCAGTGCAGACAATAAGGACCAGAGGCCACAGGGAGGCCGCTCAGACAGAATGAGGTAGTCTGTCTTTCTTCTACAGCAGCAGGCAGTGAAGGACAGGAAAGACAAACTGTTGGGTTTCACTTTAGGGAGGCCAGACTTTTCACTGGCAGTCATGAAGTCCTCTTTGCACGTCCAGGTCCTTCTTAGACTACAGTAACTAGTGACAACTGCTGCAGTTTTTGCACATTTTGACACTCCAATTCCACAAAAAATCTGCACACACTCGTACTTACACTTAAACTGTTTAATAATTATGAGTGGCTGTAGCTTAGGTGGTAGAGCAGATTAATTGATCCCTGCATCCTCCTGTCCATGTGTCAATGTGTCCTTGAGCAAGACACTGAACCCCAAATAGTGTGCACATGAGGGGGAAATAATTTAGGTCATTTTGGACAAAAGCCTCTTCCAAATCAATGTCATGTAATATTTATACATTGTGAGAAGCCGTGCTATGATGTATATTTTAAACATTTACACATTTATTTTATTATTATTTTATTACTTATTTTTCTGGTTTTATTGTGACGCTTTATTCTTTATTCTGTCTTTTTTAATCCTCTGTCATCTAATTTTTCTGATCTGATAGCTTATAATGCTGGGAGGACTGGTGTAGACTAAGCACACATTATTGTGCATTTGATAAATAATCTGTGGTGGAAAGGGATAACCTGCATGAGGAAAATTTGTCAAATCCCTTAAGGGATAGGTTCACGTGTTACTTACATTCCTATATGCACACTGAAACCGTTTTTGGTTGCTGTAATTGTTCCTCCTGTTCCTAACATGATTCCAGTGTAAAAGACAAAATCAGTCCTGGGTTCCATCTTTGTATTACTATCCGTCCACCACAGCAACACTGTCAGGGGAAATCATTTTTATACTAAAAAGACTGTAACTTTGGAAGACACTCATTCAGGACTGTGGATCTTCTCCCTCATCAGCTGCATTGAATTCACATTAGGAAGAGATCTCTTGATGGCCAGTATTGACAGGAGGGATGATTACAGCTAGAAAAAACTGTTTTCAATATACATATGGGCATGTGAGTTTTGTTTTAAGATGAACTTGTAAAAATGTGAACTTCTCCTTAAAGAATTAATATCAACATTGTGATTATAGTTATGACTGCATGCTTACGTCTCTACAGGCTTCAGTTAACATTTGCCGTATTCACTCTTTTCTTCAGTATGAGTACTTCAACGCCGTGCTGATCAATGAAGTGGACGAGACGGGCAATAACGTAGAGCTGGGAGGAGAGTTCCTCCTGGAGCCCAACGACCATTTCAATAACCTGTCCGTCAACCTGAGCCTCAGTGTGGTGCAGGTGCCCACCAACATGTACAACAAAGGTGAGGGCTCAGGCTGCGGCCTGCACACAGTCAGACGACAGGATTATGTGAGTGTTATTTACCTGCTGTGAGCTGATGAACGGGGAGGAGAAGAGGAGGGAGAAAAGTAAGTGGTGAAAGTGAGAAATGGTAGCTGAAGCTGCATCAGTGTCACAGGCTGGAAGAAGTGGAGTTGGGGGGATCGATAGCAGTCCAGACATAAAGAGAAAGCAACTGCAGGCCTCTCAAAGAGACTGGAAAGAGTGCAGCGAGGGGGGATGGGAAAGATGTTTGTCATACGCTAGCTGTTCAGTCGCTTCTTGTTTTGTAACGCAGTGTGTCACCTCTCCTTGTGTATTGCCAGGGCTGCTTTTGTTTGGCTATAATGGACTCCCCATAACTCTCTGTTCACAGCACAAAGGGAGGCTCATCCAGGAGGAGGAGGGGAGGGGAGGATTTAGTCACAGGCATTGTATCTCCTTCAGGGGGGTCAATAAGGGACAAAGGTCAACCGTGCACTTGGTAATGGTGACCAGGATGATTACTATTATCACCATTTCATTTACTTGTCTCTCTCCCTCTCTTCCCTCTCTGTATCTTTGCCCACATCCTCCTCCTCCTCCTCCTTAGATCCTGACATAGTGAATGGAGTTTACTGGTCCGAGGCTCTCAATAAAGTATTTGTAGATAATTTTGAAAGAGACCCAACACTAATCTGGCAGTACTTTGGGAGCGCCAAGGGTTTCTTCAGGCAGTACCCTGGTGAGTGCTGTCACTCTGTCGATCTGTCTGTCGTCCTGTTTCACTGTTTGTCCTGTGTGTGCGTGCGTGTGTGAGAGAGTTTGTGTATTATTCATGTTGTGGGGACATAAATCTGTTTACACAGTCACATTGTGGGGACTCGCACATTGTGGGGACTCACCTTCCTTATGGGGACAAAACGTCCCCATAATGTAAATCATTAAATTGATTAGGGTAAGGGTTATGTTTAGGCAATTCAATTAAATTTAATTTATATAGCTCCAAATCATAATAGAAGTTATCTCAGGGCAATTTTTCATATAGAGCAGGTCTAGACCGTACTCTTTATAATATTATTTAGAGGCCCAACAATTCCCACCATGAACAAGCACTAGACGACAGTGGCAAGGAGTGGTTATGGTTAGGGTAAATCTGCAGGAAATGAATGTAAGTCAATGTAATGTCCTCTGAAGTTATGGAAACAAGACTGTGTGTGTGTTTGTGTGTGTGGGGAAAAGAAAAGCTTGTCTCAAGGGAGCCATCAGCCGTCAGGGCAGGAAAAAAAACAGATCAGAACAAATGATTTAGAATTACTAAAAGGGTAATTTGGCTAATGTTGTAATTTTACAGACCATCAGAGAGGATGCATATATACAGACTGTAATTAATCAGAATTTTCCGGAGTGGGTCTACAGTCGTACTGAGGAACAGCGCATGGCTGCTGGATCCAACCAAAGTCATCAGACCGTTACAATGATATGAAACAGGCGGTGGGCTCACTGCTGTGCTGGAGCAAAGATACAACTGATGATATTGTAATACAGATATGGGCAATGTATGTTTAATGTATTAGGAGCAATTCATAAAAAAGAGAGTTTTATAACACACTTTTAGTAATGTATTCATCATTTAAATGAAAATCACACTTCACTGAACTCTTCTTGGTTTCTTGTTTTGGTCATACTAAATTAGATATATATAAATAAAGATAGATTGAGCCCTCAATATGTAGTTTAAACTGTAGGCAGTGTTGGAAAGTAACAAAGTACATTTACTCAAGTACAATTTTCAATTTCGAGGTACTCGTACTTTACTCAAGTATTTCCATTTTATGCTGCTTACACTTTTACTCCGCTAAATTTATTTCACCCCTACAGTTACTAGTTACCTTTCAGATGAAGATTTTGCATACAAAACTTATCATCAGTTTATAAAATATGATACATTTCGATAGATTAAATCATCCAACAGTATATAAAGCAGTTAAAATTAGCTCCACCATGACCAACTACAACAATAAAGTACCACCTACATGTTAAAACCCCTGAAAACCTGGTTACAAAAGTTTTTCCTTAAAACCTTTAATATTCATGACTAGTTAGGCAGCAATCAAACTTAATAATTTGGAAAAAGACATTTTTAGTTATTTATTAAGGGTTTAACACTCAAATCTGCGTCATCAGGACTGTGTGGGTGTGGTTTGATCAGGTTTGATTGACAGTACTGGCAACAAACCAACTGCCATCAGATTCTGATTCCAATGTTGCTTAATCCTGATTGGTGCTCAGAAGTACGTGACATCACCTATTTCCATCTGAGCCTCGCCCACTTCGATAAAACAAAGAATCATGTAGGACCACCTTGCTCATAGTAAAAAAGGCACTGAGAAAATAGGTTTTCAGGGCCTTTAATGCATCTAATTGCATACTAATGATTCAGTAATATAATAATACAGGACTGACAGAGGCCATTCTGTATTCTTTTACTATTGATATATTTACTTTGGATACTTTTGTGTTTTTGTACTTTTGTATTTTTATTCTTAATTAAAATTTTGAATGCACGTTTACTCGTAATGGAATATTTTTATAGTGTGGTATTGTTTCTTTTACTTAAGTGAACGATCTGATTTCTTCTTCCACCACTGACTGTAACCTTATAACCCCATAGTCAGTACATCAATACATCCAAAACAAAACTTTTGGCCAATTTGCAAAGCCAAAGCCTTTCATTATTAAGCATTTTTTGGTAACCTCCCTGTGAATGTGTAAACTGTTTGTGGTGATTTTAAATACCTACAGTAAGATTCATACATACAACAGTACAGCATATACTGTGTATCAACATGGTGCAGTACACGAACTGATGGGTGATATGGTGGTTACACCTTGTACTGACAGACCGGTGATTATATTTCAGATTTCTTGTGTCAGTGTGCTTGTGTTTATCCACAAATGTTATTTTCTGTCTGTTATACTTTGTCTTGATTGACTTCCTGATCTATGTCCCAGGAGTGAAGTGGCATCCAGATGAACATGGGGTCATTGGTTTTGACTGTAGAAACAGGAAGTGGTAAGCCTCTACACACCAGACAAAATGTTCTGCTCTTGTTCTTTCGCTGCATCATATTGTTTGTAAAGAATTTTTTTTTTATTTTCTTCTTCTTCCCTCATTACTGCAACACCCAAAAATGTGTCATTTACCTCCATATATCAGGTACATTCAGGCAGCAACGTCTCCTAAGGATGTTATTATCTTAGTCGATGTTAGTGGAAGCATGAAAGGACTGAGGCTGACCATCGCCAGACAGACTGTCTCCTCCATATTAGACACACTTGGAGATGACGACTTCTTTAACATCATTGCAGTAAGTTTTAGTTAAACTAAACCGTCACCTTTATCTCAGTTTGTGTCTGTACATGTTTGTCTTATTTCTCTGTAATCTTAGTCTATTGCTGTCTATTATCTAAAAAAAAACAGTATCTGTTATGTATTTCACTTCCATGGAAAATATTAATTTATCTAAATGTTACTTGTATTTCCTCAGTATAATCAGGAGATCCACTATGTGGAGCCTTGTTTGAATGGCACGCTGGTCCGAGCTGACAGAACCAATAAAGACGTGAGTCCTGATCAAACTGACATGTGATGAATGTATGTGCTTGAGTTTATGTGATTAATGTTGAAAACCTTTCTTGTCCACTTTGGTTGTTATCTGTCAGCATTTCCGCGAACATCTGGACAAGCTGTTTGCCAAAGGGATCGGGCTGCTGGGTGAAGCTCTGGCCGAAGCGTTCACGATCCTGAATGATGTAAGTTCCAGTACAGTAAACCTCTTTACACATTGTGTATCTGTGACTGTCAGTTTGATATGGATGCTGTGCAAACACAAATCTTCCCAGTTTATATTGCCCTGAAATAATGTATCACAAAGCAGATCAACTGTTTACTGATTATATGACAATGCTGTTGAGTATTTATGAGTTTTCACAAAATGATTCATTTATTTATTGATTAATTTGACATAAAAATAATTAATGTGTGCATGTGCTCAGCTATCACAGATGCACTTTGTTTTCGTTTGATGGACTCCACTTGACCAGAACATTAAGAAAACTTTCATTTTACAAGCCACATTTGTTTCCAGTGACAGAAAGTGTTCAAGTACAACACTCTGCGTGTTCTCAGCTAATCATAAAAAGTAGCACACTCGAGTCAAATGTATTTGAGCGTTTGGGAGGTGTGTCGCCTGTCGAAACGCTCCAGTGCTATCCCTGTTCCGCCCTCCAAACACAGACACATCTATTCTGAGGCATGATTAATGGCTCTAATTAATGTCAATGATTAATAACGTGGCTGATTGGAACACAAAGCAGATAAGGCCAGGAGCCACGCCGCACTCCTTTTATCTCCCTGTTTTCAGGCGAGCTTTGCCTGCACCGCTGAAGCTGAGGGACTGCAGCTTTTACCTCTGCATTTGTCAGATTAATTAAAGCCCTGCAATGAATATGGTAATCAGGTAGTCAGTAGCCTACTATTGCAATTCATTGTTACACCACTGCCCAGTGAATACAGCCTATCATAGTTCAAATCAAAAAGAAACACTTGAAGAGCACTGCAGCATTTTTACACCCGGACAGCTGAATGAGAGCAGTGCTGAGTCTCTCTCCCTCAAACAGGCTGATGATGTGAAAGAATCACAAAACAGCGAGTATATAATAAAATATTTCACCATATTTTACCGTCACAAAATATGTAAGACATCTCCTTGTTGGATGATTTTAGAACAAGATCATTGATTTACCACTCAAACAACTAAGGCTTGGGATTGAGTAGATTTGATCAACATTAATTACTTAATGATCCTTGTTATTGTTATGTCTTTCATCATTAACATTTAGATTTATTAATTCTTATTTACTTACAATACTGAAACAAATGGCATAATATACATTCAGACAAAGGCTTAACTAAAGGACAGATGCTCAGCAGGAGAGAGTGCATGAACGTCTTCAATAATGACTTTTGACACTCCTCCTCTGGCTCAGGGAATGTGACAAAAGGGGCATCCGCCTAAGAGATATAACAACATAATTTATTAAACTAAACATAACTAAAATCAACAACAGGAAAAGGGAAAAGAAACAGATGCAGGGTGGACGCCAGCTGAAGGAAGAGAGAAAAGAGGTAAAGCACATGTGCTGCTGTTTAGAGCCCAGATTAACTAGATGAGCTGTCGCCTCCTCACAGTCGACGAGGACGGCCCGCAGACCGCGGGATGGACGCCACACAATGACTTTTTCATAGGCCTTTTTCACAGAAGACATTTTGACATGTAAATGTACAGTAAAGTTAATGGTGGCTGAATTCCATTTAGCTGCTTCAATTTCAGGGTCCTGGTGTTGTTCACATGTCTTACTGGGACACTTGAATAGACCAGAGCCATCGTTAGTGTTATTAATAACACCTGTGCTTTTCCAAAATATCTGCTGTAAAAACAAAATCTATTATGAGCAAAATATTTTATCACATTGAAATCTTGTGGATCATCTTATTTTAGAGCTGATTTCATATTTCCTATTTATTCTACAGGTACCTGGACATGAAAATTATAGTTTACACTTAAAGTATATATCAGATCAGTAAATATCAGATAAAAATGTCATATAATTTGAATAGCTTTGAGAGCACATGCTGCACCCTGTGTTTGTCTCTAACTAATCTTTAATATCTGGATAAGTGTTTCATCCTTCTCCTGCTGTTTTCTTTAGTGAAGTGCTGATGGCGCCACACAGTTCTTAGTTTACTGTCCTGTAATGTCACAACCTCATGGTCAGACAGCAGCTTCAGGCAGAAACTGAAAGATACATGTTGCGCTGAATGTTATCTTATGTATTGTATCATGTACATACAAGTGCAGAGCCCACATGAACTTATGAGACACCAAAAAATACTGTTGCAGTGGTGAAACAGTTGTCATGTCAGTTGACATGAACATAACTTCTTACATTACATTGCAAACAAATGTGGTAATATGCCATTGCATTTTTTAACATGTCCATGTGCGTGGGCCCCCTGATAGCTCACCTGGTAGAGCGCGTACCATATACTAAGGCTTAGAAGAAACATGTCTGTGAGAGAGTTCTGAAGGCAGCATAGCTGAGCAGGTTTTATCCTGTGATCGTGTCACTGCATGCTCCTCTTTCTCTCCACATTCGCTCTGTTACAGGTCAATAAACCACTTAATTACTGCAATGCATCTTCTGGCATCAGCATAAAGTGTACCACGCTCCCCAGGTTTATTTACTAAGAAATGATCTGTGTTTTATTGACTGACAGCTTCACGGCTGCCATATGATCATCATCATATACAGTGGAAACAGACATTGTCTGCTGTGTTTGTTTAATGTTTAAATTACAACACAGATATGATTTGGGTTTTTAATGTATGTCTTCATGTGTTTTCTCTCTTTCTGCAGTTTAATCAAACTGGACGTGGCAGTGTGTGCAGCCAGGCCATAATGCTCGTGACTGACGGGGCGACTGAAATGTATGACGACGTTTTTGAGAAGTACAATTGGCCAGAAAGAAAGGTGAGCCTCTCTCTTTCTCTCTCTCTTCTGTTCCACGCGGTGCCTGATTTTCCATGTTACACATGTCCTTTTTCTGAATTGCTAGCTCTGCACTTTTCTTCCAGCGGGGATAAATGTACATTTTAATACTTTATGTCAGCTGGAGCTCCTGTCTTGACGTTTTGAGGAATTGGTTTCTTACTTCATTACCACTCATAACTCTGTAATATAAAATCCATGTCAATATGATGTTTTTCAACGTGTTGACGCATTACAGAGGAATATTTCTTCCTATGAGGAATAAAACATGGGAAATTAACTGCTTTCAAGGGCAGAGTATGTACAAGCAGCTCAGTCTCAAAGGCTCTGGTCCTCGTCCCCCCACTGCTATGCTCTCTCTATACGTCCTCCTGGACTCAACGCTGGGTTTGAAACCTTTTGTTAGCCTCCCTTTGTAAGACTTAAATGCAATTGAAATGAAATGGACTGCTGTGCCACTCAGAAAGCAATAAAAACAACAGCTCAGGGGCTTTTGTTCAGTCTTATCAAGCATATGTGTGTTGGCAGTGTTTGGCAGGGTACAGGGCAGTATTTGGCAGGCTACCCCACCCCCCCATCATACACCCTCGGGGCCACTATATGGCAGCCATTCAGTGTTTTCTATATGCTTTATGCTTAGCAAAGCATCTGGAGCCAATGAGCCGTGCAGGTTTGGCAAAGTGTCACACAGCGTTCTTTAAAAGGACAGTGGAACATGCCCTCATGCACAACCCCCAACAAAAGAAATTAAACTGAATTTAACAGCAGCGAGTGCAAACTGAAAAGTTGGACTACAAAAAAGGTAAAGAATGAAAAGAAACAACTAGGAAAAGCAGCTCTGTGCTCAGCGTTTCCCCATGAGGATGTAAAAACATGCAACGCCTTCTTGCACCAAAGCCAGATAGAATCAGGACAGGAAGATAAAGTACTGAGGAGACACATCACTTTGAATGTTTTTTTAATCCTTCCATCTTTGAAACTGTCGTCATCTATGTGTCCTCTGCACAGGTGCGGATATTCCCGTACCTGATTGGACGAGAGTCTGCATTTGCTGACAACCTCAAATGGATGGCTTGTGCCAACAAAGGTTTGGGACATTTTGATAAACACTTCACAAGTCAGCTTCTTGTCAGAGTGTTGAATACGGTCTAATGTGGTGTTTCTGTGGAGTCGTATGATAGGTTGAGGATGTGTGGGTATCCGTGTGGTTTGTTTGTGCATGTGTATGTTGCGTGTGTTTTCATGTGTGCGTGGATGTGTATGTGCTGGCTCAGACTCTTTCTGCCAAGAGGCAATGAAGTGGCACTTGGGGGGGGTCAGAGGTCAATCTGCTCTAATCCCTCTTCCTGTCAGAGTGTCTCCCCCTTGGCGTCTCGCTGCTGATGGCTCCCACGTGTCAGCGCTCCGGATGAGTGCCCTCTGGAAGGGAAAGTCGCAGCCAGGAAAACAGATCACAGAGGGATTGTGGGGAGACAAGTCCCAAACATCCTTCCCCATACAGACCCCCACTGTGAAATAACCTTACATGTCCAGTATGAGTCATTGTCAGCAACAGCAGGAGCTGACACCAAGTCAAATGGCTCCTGTGTCGCTCTAAGCTGAACTAGTGGTTCAGTGCAGTCCAGTAATCTACATTTTGCTTTCAATCATTAAATCTTAGTGTATCCATTGAATACCTTGGGAGGAGGGGGAGGTGTGTATCGACATGTATTGTTGGCTGCCACAATGTCATTTCTGATACAACCCCTGCCTACAACTTTAAAATGTTGCTTATATGTTAATGCATCATTAGTAATCATCAAATAATATAAAAGTATACATTCAATAACACTCTGAAAGATGCCATTCCGCATAATGACTGATTTGCTGATAGGTTCGTAGCTACCATTGAGGACACTGCGGTCATGTGATTAGTGATTTTTCTGGGAATTTGGAGGGTTTAGAAACCTAGGGGTGCTTGCCTTTACAATTAAAAACACACACATGGAGGGTATTTTATAGGCTAATTCCAGTATTTTTAGACTCAGTGTGTTTTAAATATGAATACTTTTAGGCCATTAAAATAAATAAAGGATTCAGATTTCAGTATTTTTATTCCTGGCTGTGTGGAGAAGGCAGCATTTAGACCTTCATGTAGGAAATTCAAATTTATGAAACATAGAATTTAATAGTTAACAGTGAACTGAATAAGTGAATATGAAAAATGCAAATTATAAGAAAAAAATGAGACCTTCTTCGTGGTGTCTGATAAAGATTGTGTAAAGAGGTGCATTGGGGAAACTTGGACACATGATGTATTTCTAAAATCTTAGCCACAGCCATGTTTGCTGATACTAGTACTTTTAGATGCAGGACCAAATATTACTGATCTGATACTTCTTCCACCACTGGATATCAGTTTGAATATTTTGGTGTAGTCTTATATGGTCCCAATACATGTAGGAATACACACTGTAGAAGATGCGTATGCTGGGCTTCATATTAGGAATATGTGTGTGTTTAACTGCAGGATATTTCAGTCAGATCTCCACCTTAGCGGATGTTCAGGAGAACGTGATGAGGTATCTTCACGTCATGAGCCGCCCGAAGGTCATTGACCACGAGCACGACACAGTGTGGACTGAAGCTTACGTGGACAGTGCTGTAAGTATGTTACAGTGCTTTACTGCGTAGTTTGAAGCAGCGTCATGACTTCCTATGATTGTCCAAGTTATTAGTCCTCATTTCAAATATACATTTGTATATTAGTGAGACTACATACTTGTATGTACAGTGCAGCAACATGCTTTCTGCAGAGGCCGGACATTGCCCGATATTGCAAGGTGTTCGTGTTATTTTGTACTGTACAGTAAGTGTGCACATGTGTGTCTCTGCTCTCTCGTCATTATTCTTCATGCTGCTGGAATGATTCCTCATTATGAGCTTCATTAATCTGCATGGATCTTCCCCCCGATGTACATCTGTGTCCACAAAGTCAATGCACAGTGTGAAGGCTTTACCTCGCTGGGTGATTCGATCTTTATGCGTCTCTTCTTTCATTTCAGCTTTCCCAGGCTCATAAGGTAAATATCTACATGTGATCTGATCTTTGCATGCTCTCAGGTAGAATCATATTTATATAAAACAGTCTTTATTTGTTGTCTTATTATGAAAAGAATCGACCAGATGCTGTACGAAATAGTTCTGAAGTAGCATCAGAAAGGAGATTGTGGGGCAGGTAATATAAGGTGTCAGCAAATCTGAGTCATATTGAAGTAGAAGTGATTTGAGAGGTTAAATAGCTGCTTACTGTCCCTACTTTTCAACATTATGCTTTAATATTTCTTGGGAAGGCTAAAGTGAGGAGAGGCTCTTCCCTCTGAGGGGCAGGAGCAGCAGAGGAGCATTTATTGTACTTCTTTGTACTTCGGGTGTGGAGACAATGAGCATGCACACACACACACACACACACACACACACAGAAGGGTTGGGAGATTGTCCTCTGGAGTGCGTGCTCCTGTATCTCAGCCTCAGACACACCATTCATCATTCTGTGGATCATTGCATTTTATCTCCTAAAGCCCATAATAAAACTGACATTGGAGGGGAGACCAAGA
Source organism: Maccullochella peelii (assembly GCA_002120245.1). Lineage (NCBI taxonomy): Eukaryota > Metazoa > Chordata > Actinopteri > Centrarchiformes > Percichthyidae > Maccullochella > Maccullochella peelii. The sequence continues at coordinate 11,927 of LKNJ01001358.1, read as the reverse complement.
AAGAGAGAGAGAGAAAAAGGAGAGAGAGGTGGAGGTGGAGGTGGTTAGGCGTCCGTGGGTTTACCTGTGTGTGTGTGTGTGTGTGTGTGTGCGGGTCCAGTTTCCACTTCCACATTGTATGCTGTGATGAATTTAAGGACCCACCATTCTTCATTTTGTCAAGCTAGCTAGTACACACTGCAGTTCACAGCTCGTTTGCTTCATAAGCATGCACACACACAAATCAGCCACACACACGCACACACACACACACACACACACAGACGTAGGCACGCTCAGCTGTGTCAACTCACGAGGTGAGGGAATAGCAGACCTACTTTAACAGCGCTCATGTGCTTAATTATGTCAGCCTTCATCCTACCGAACTGACCTCTTCTCCTCCTCTGAGCCCAACGTGAGACTCACATGGTTCAGGTTTCTGACAACAGAAAGGCTGCGACCCGGATCCCGTGTGATTCTGCAGGAACTCATTTGGGTGCTGCTTTAAAACATTTTGTGCAAGTAATTAATGTCAAATAGCACTCTGTTTCTAGATTTAGTGAGACTTTTTTACGTCTTCCCGACTTAGCTATTAACTCACGCTCCTCTCTTTTTCTATCTGGAAATTTTAATTGAATTTCATGTCAGTTAGGCTTTTTCCTCTCTGGTAATTAGCTTCTAAAAAACATTTTGGGTTATTCACCCATTAACATTGATTAACATTTCCATTTTTTTGTTGTTTGTTGTTTTTACATTCACCTATGATTTTGTTGAATAGTTTAGGAAGTTTTGTTTAGGAATAAAATGATTGTTTTAACATCATCAATAACATAATTAATAGCATTTTTGCTCTAGGAGTTGCAGTACCAATTGTAAGAAAAAACACTTGAATACATATGCAGTATAGTATACTATCAGTAAGTGTGTTGGTTATTGTTCAGAATGTACTGATTAAGAAATGCTGAGTAAACATTTAAGTTCTGTATTTAAATGATGTGCAGATATTGCCCGAGTAATATAGTTTAAATGTATTTTTCTGTGCAGTTTTTGCTTTTGACTGATGTTTACAAACCTGATCAGAGAACATGCTGACTCCCTCTTATTGGGATTATTCAGCTAAAATAGCTAAATAACAACATTCAACTGTTAGAAATGTCTTTTTTTCAGTTGAAAGAGAAAGCGGGCCCAAGTCTGATGACTACAGTCGCCATGCCTGTCTTCAGCACAAAGAATGAAACGGTGAGGGAGTGAGTGACGGTGGTGGAAAATTAACATTTAAATTTAAAAGTACATTTACTCAAGTACTGTACAATTTTGACGTATTTGTACTTTACTTGAGTATTACTTATTAGTATTAGTATTACTTTTACCCATCTTACTATATAAGAATAGTTACTTTTCAGATTAAGATTTTATATTCAAAAATATATATAATAAACTTATAAAATTAAATGCATTAAATTAATGGCTCCCAACCTTTCTGGCTTATGACCCCTTACAAATAAATCTGTGTCCAGTTGGTCCTCATGTTTCAGATGTCCAGGAGTTGTTAGCAGTTCCACCAAAGAGACATTCCCCCTCTAAACTTCCCACATGGTTTCATTTAATAACCCAAATTATTAAATATTTCACAAAACACAAAGATAAGAGAGAAGTCCAAAAAATTGAATATAAATTTGTTTAGCAGAACATCTCTGACGACCTCTCAGAGTTATCTTATGACCCTTCTCAGGGGCCCGACCCCTAGGTTGGGAAGCTCTGGACAAAACTACCTAACTGTATGTTAAAACTAGCTACCCGTAATCAGCTGCAACAGTAAAAACTCCTTGCACGTTGCTGCATCCCTAATAATAATCTAATAATGTCATATATAATAATGTATCAGTGACGGGACATTTTGTAATGTAAATGTAAAGTACTTTTACATTTTGCTGATAATACTTCTGTATCTTAAGCAGGATTTTGATTTCAGGCCTTTAACTTGTAATGGAGTATTTTTGGTACTTAATTAAAGGATCTGAGTTCTTCTTCCACCACTGCTGAGTGACTGAATATTCATGCCGTTTCCATCTAAAGTTGTGTGTTTTGAATCTTTTCATGCAGAAGAACCAGGGTATTCTGTTGGGGGTCGTAGGAACAGACATCCCTCTGCAGGAGCTGATGAAGCTCATCCCCAAACATATGGTACAATCAGCTGTTCTTTTACTTTTGCTTAGAATAAATTCATTTATTAAGATGCATTTTTTTATTATTATTTATTCCTCATGTATCTCATTTTGTGTCTCTAGTTAGGAATCCATGGGTACGCATTTGCTATCACAAACAATGGCTACATCCTGACACACCCGGACCTCAGACCTTTGGTAACTCGCTTTCTTAACATTACTTTTACACCACAACAGTCTCGCAGCATTCCCTGATTTTACCCTGTTTTTCCTTTTTGTTTTGTCCATGCAATTGTATGCATAACCGAAATGATGAATTAAAGGCCTCCATTAACGAGGGCACGCAGAGACAAATGTGTTTTCTGGTTAGGAGGCTGAATGGGCTCGTATAGTCTGTAATCCCCACCTTTTCCTTTGATGTATGCATGCAGGGATAAAGGCCACTCATAGGGCTGGCTGGCCTGAGGTTTCCCAGAGGTAACTTAACACTCGCTGGCAGAGACCACAGCCGCTCGCCCTGGTACCGCTGGTTCCTCAGGAGCTATGGCTGTGCTAGTGGATCTGTGTGTGCCAGTGTTAGTGCTACTCCTCTCTGTGCAACTGTGTGTGTGTGTGTGTGTGTGTTGGTCTGTGTTAGTTTTTTGTGAGTGTTTCTTTGTGGCTAAAACTGTGCTGTGGTTGTAGTCATTGACTTTCTTGTTTCTTGTGGACCAGACGACACACAGTAGCAGAGTTTGTCATGTACAGTTTAATGCATCAATGTTGACTTGTTTGAGCGTGGATTTCCTATCAATCATATTAATTATTTTTAATTTACCTGACAGTGTTAATTTCACAGACGATTTGTTAAATAATTACACAGCAAAACCTCCATAACAAGACTTGGTAAATGAGAGCATACAGCAAGTCTTCATTTTAACACTGAAACACAAAAGACAGATTACAGTGAAGCTATTCTAGATTTATTTCTTTAATATCTATATAGAAAATTATGTGTCACACGCAGATTTCACAGTCGGTCAGGCATGTTTAAGCCATGGTTAAACTTTTAATCAAAATAAAATGTCGTTTCACAAAAGGGGTCATTAAACTCTGTATATTGTGTTCCTCTGTGCAGTATCAGGATGGTCAGAAGAGGAGGAAGCCCAACTACAGCAGCGTGGATCTATCTGAGGTGGAGTGGGAAGATAAAGATGATATCGTACGTGTTAAACCAAAAAAAAAAGTCTACTTCAGTACAAATATATTGTATGCAATATGAAACACTAGCTTTTTGGTGCACTTTGCAACTGACACAATGCTTTGACTTCACATTGTTACTGAATTTCATGTTCATTAGTTTGTCCAATAAATCTATTATTTCACATTAATATTAAGAGTTATCAAGGCATGACTCTGTTTGCAGTATCCCAGTAAAATGGCAGCCACACACAGGCTGCTGGATCAGTGGACCAGCCTCGACCTCTCCGCTCAATGTGCCTCTTTGCTTTATCTTTCAGCTACGCAACGCTATGGTGAACAGGAGGACAGGGACTTTCTCTATGGAGGCGAAGAAGACAGTGGATAGAGGGGTGAGGCTGCAGATAAAGATGTTTAGTGTCTAACTATCAGATGAGGGTTGTTCTCTCTCTGTTGTCTCTAGACTAAAGGAATAAATCTCAACTGCATTCTGCTCTTTCAGAGGCGCGTCCTGAAGATGCACAATGACTATTACTACACGGACATCAAAGGAACACCCTTCAGGTGGAGGGAAAGTTTTATTACATTCCTGAAACGACTATCTGTCAGTTTATGTCTCAGTTACAGTTAAATGTTGACTAACTGGTTGATTCTCTCCTCTGTTTGTGTCTCCAGTGTCGGAGTGGCTCTCTCCAGAGGTCATGGAAAGTACTTCTTCAGAGGAAATGTATCAGTTGAAGCTGGTATGTCACTCCAACTCTGTCATTCACTCTGTTAACAACAGGCTGAATACAGTGAGATGCATGTCACTCTGACCTGCTTGTTTGGGAGGGCTGATTGTATCAGTCTACCCAGGCTGGCATTGCTGAAGCGTTACTGACTTGTGTTTTTCAGGGCTCCGTGATCTGGAACAGCCAGATGTCGCTCTGGCAGATGAATGGTAACGCTGGGGTTATGGAAGTGGGCATTCATGCGTTATGTAGGTTATCCCTCTGTGTTCATCAGGGATGTTGAGGCCTGTGATGTAACAGTGTGGCTCTGTTTGGACCACAGGACTTACTGCAACACGGAGGAGCAGCACGAGCACCGTCACCTGACCCAGATTCAAGCCATCAAGCTCTTCATGACAGGCCGCAGACCACACCTCAAGTGTAAGAGACATCTGAGTCAGACCTGAATAAACTAGGCTGCATATCTGGGATCAAGTTCTAAGTAAACATAAGGGTCGAAAAGGTCTGTATTTGTTAATTGGGTTTTTAAACTGGTCTGCAACATTGTGCAGGTGACAGAGACCTGATCCAGGAGGTGTTGTTTGATGCTGTGGTCACTGCTCCACTGGAGGCCTACTGGACTGGATTGGCCCTCAATAAGTCAGAGTAAGAACATTTTGGTGCCACTTTATATTCTCGTTTACAAGTCTACAGTTACAAGTGTTAGTAAGTCATTAATGAAAGGTGTCTATTAGGGTTTTTTTAATAAGCCATCAGTAAATGTTTGTAAGTTATAAATGTTAGCAAACCAGTAATTAGTACTGGTAATTAGTAATTATACTAGCTTCAGCTGAACTTTTTGCACAAAATGAGGACTGTGGATTTTGTTCCCCATCACTTACAATAGAATCACGTTAGGAAAGGAACAACCACAGCGACCAAAAACAGTTTCAATGCACACATGGACGTGTGAGTGCTGTTTTAAGACAAACTTGAAAAATGTGAACCTTCCTTTAACACTCTGAATCCTATTATAATGTCCTGATGTACATATTGTTGCATTAGATCTGTCTTAAAATGCATGTTCAATGTGTCATATAAGGCTTTGCAGCTAATGATTATTTTCATTTTTGATGTATCTATTCATTATTATTATCTTGATAATCCATTAATAATTTAGCCTTTAAAATATCAAACATCATGAGATGTTGCCAGGGCCCAAAGTGATATCTTTAAAGTGCTTATTTTGTCTACAAAAACCATCAAAATAATTAATTAATAATGATATGATATGAATGAATAAAAAGCAAGTGGGTTTGAGAAGATGTAACATCATACATATCTTTTAATATGGTATTTTACAATATACCTCCAAAATGAGAGCTACTTTAGCTGCGTCAAGAACTTTCCTCTATACACCACCAGTTTAAATACTATAATCTATAAATGTCCTACATCATACATTTAAAAACTAACTAGAAAACCTAAATTACATGTGGCATTGTATAATTGTGTCAGGAATGTTCGGGGAAAGCACTCAAACAGGATGTAGAGATGTGTTTATGTGGCACTGCTCTGCATTGTACCAACAGGAACTCAGACAAAGGAGTGGAGATTGCCTTCCTGGGTACACGCACTGGCCTGTCGAGAACCAACCTGTTTGTACCCACGGATCAGCTCTCCAATCAGTGAGTGACGCTGCTCAACATATCTCTAATCATTAATTACAGTACGACGCGAGGCCATGATTGTGCTTGATGAATCTAATCCTTTGCTCTGCATTTCGGTTTCATTCTGTGTGCTTCCTCAGAGATTTCCTGACAGCGGAGGACAAGGAGGGAGTGTTTAATGCTGATCACTTCCCTCTGTGGTACAAGAGAGCGGCAGAGCAGGTCCCCGGCACATTTGTCTACTCCATCCCCTTCAGCACAGGTATGCAGAACAAAAGCAGAGATTGGAGAGTATAGCTCCAGTCTGCAGTACAAAATAAAAGTTCCCTGACAAAACTACACCAGACATAAGTCTACCTGCCTATTGCTGCTAAATTATCTGCACTTTATGTTCCCTCTTAATATGCGCCAATTATCGAGTGCAGCATTATATAAAGTACTTTTTTGGGAATTCATGTGGTTGCCTTAGTCATTCAGCATTTTAACATCTAAATCAGTCTTATTCTATGTCCCTCTTTCTGTTATGGATTGTGGTTTTTACTGGTTTCCACTGATAGGATGTGCAGCACAGCTCACCTCCCTCGCTGCTTTTCTGCAGTTAATGTGGCCCACGTTCTGTCTGCTAGCCAGGGGATGGAGAATTCAGCTTCACTCTCCAGGACATTTACCAGCTTTCCTCTGTTAATGATGACTGCATCCACTCATAACCTGAAATGTCCTATCACAGCACCCATTTCAGAATTATTAGAGTCATCTGGCTGTAGAAAAAGCTCTGACTGGACTCCATTACTGTAAAGTAATGGACTGGTACTGCGGTTTCTTTTGAGCGTGCCAACTGTGGCTGCTGAATAAAGGGCACCATCTAGTGAGCAGAAAATGTAATCTGGACAAATGACTTGTAGTTTATTCTCTGCTCTTTCTCTCTAGCTTTAGAAAATAAGAGTGTGGTTTTGGCCAGCACAGCAATTCAGCTCCTCGATGACAGAAAGTCTCCAATTGTTGCAGGTAAACTACCTCTATACCATCTTTAATATCATTATTATCATGTTAATACTTATTTTTGGATATTGTGCAGTCTCTTACGTGCGTGGTCTTGTGCTCAGCTGTAGGGATCCAGATGAAGCTCGAGTTCTTTCAGAGGAAGTTCTGGACAGCCTGCAGACAGGTGACTACACAACAGCTACAGTGACATGCAATAAAATGAGCTCCCTGATTAGGTGTGGAATTAAACCATTTATGTGTCGTGCTCAGTGTACAGCTCTGGATGGAAAATGTAGCATCAGCTGTGATAACGAGGTAAGAACAGTCACATAACTCTGGCTTTTTAATTTAGAATTTTCTCAGGTTGTTTTGTTAACATGATCTTTTTATTCACCTTCCTGACAGGACATTAACTGTTATCTCATTGACAACAATGGCTTCATTCTTGTCACAGAGGAGCAATCTCAGGTACTGTGTACATGTTTGTGTATACATGTTTACATCTATGAACAGTTTTCCCACAAGTCTTGAACATGTGTGTAGAGAAACACTGGATCATTCTTCCATAAAGGAAAGCTGAAAGATCTTGAGGGAAAGTAGGATGAAAGATAGAGGAAGGCAGACAAGTATCTGTTTGTCCCTGTCATTGAGCGGTAGCTTGCATCTGTTGTTTCACTGCTGATCCAGTTTGTCTGTGAACTTTTTAAACTAGAAAAATCTTTAATTACAACTTACTTAGTTACAGGTCCTTTTTAATTAGATGTTCGATGTGTGCGTGCATGTGTGTGTGTGTGTGTGTGTGTGTGTGTGTGTGTGTGTGTATGTGTTGTGTGTGTGCTTTGACATAACTTCTCTCTCAGACAGGGCTCTTCTTTGGAGAGGTGGAGGGAGCTGTTATGAACAAACTTCTCCAAATGGGGTCCTTCAAAAGGTCGGAGACACAACATAACATTTCTCTGAGCCCTGAACTGATTAACATTAAACCTGAGCTTAAAAGCACGTTGTTACACGGTTTCATATTATTAATACCTCTGCTGCTCCGTTTGTGTTGCAGGATCACGCTGTATGATTACCAGGCCCTTTGTAAAGAGTACGCTGGGAGCAGCGACAGTGCGCACACTTTGTCAGACGTAAGTGTGCAAGACAGAACATCAGCTGGTAGATTTAAAGACAGAGACATTAGAAGCAGTAAGTTTAACGTATCTTTGAATGACCGGAGTTAAAATCGTCAGCATAGACCTCGATACCTCTCTCAGAGTTTGTGGTGAACACTGTTTGCACACTGGTGGGACATCAGTACAGAGCCGTCTCAAAATGAACTCTGACATTTAAACAACCTTAAACATTATTTCATTTTTGCACACAGATTCTGAAATTGTATGCTTCTCTCTCTCTTTCAGCCCTTCTCTGTTGTTAAGTGGCTCCTGACTGAACTTGTCATGTAAGAATACAATTTAAAACGTATACTGTATATTTGGTGGGCCCTTAAATTATATAATGTACACAATGTGGTAACTCTTTATAATAAGGGTATAATAATTAATAATAGTTAGTATTTGATAGGAACAAAAATAAGTTATAAGTTGAAGGATGGAGATGTAAGTGGATAATTAATCATCAGCCTTTACAGTAATAAACATTTTTAAAATATCATTGGTTTCATCAATTAAACAACTCGGCTATAAATGCATTTACATATTACATCCTATCAACTACGTACTAATATTAGTTCATAACTCAACATGTCAACCAGTAACAAGATACATTGGTTAATGGCTACTTAATACTTGTTATTTTCGGTTAATGTGCATAAATGATAATCAATGTCTTCATTAACTATTTGTACCCTTTAATAAAGACATTAGCCAAATATTAGGTAATGCTTATTCTTGTGTTAACTCAAATTAATTAATATTTTCTCATAACTGTCACTGGAAATGTTTGCTTTAATATGATCTTTTTTGTTTTTCTGTTAAGTTTTCTGCTAGAGTTTAACCTGTACAGCTGGTGGAATGTCGATATTTCAGTTAAAGGTAACTGTAGTGTGTGTGTGTGTGCGTGTGTGCGTGTGTGCATGTGTGTAGAACTGGAAACCTCTATTTATCTGTGGTTTAGTCAACTTCTGCGGTTCAGTTAAACTTGCTTTGTCACACGTTCAGCTCAGAGATCTCGGGGTAAAACCATGATGGTGCCATGTGATACAGAATACCCTGCCTTTGTCTCTGAACGCACCATCAAAGAAACAACAGGCAACATTGACTGTGAAGGCTGTGTCAGGTACTGCTTTAGGCCAACTTAGAATAGTTACACTGTGAATCACCAAATAATCACAACTATATTAAACCATAGGTGTTCAGTCTGCTACTATTCACATTATAATATTTTAATTCCAGTCTCTGTCTCTGTTTGTGCTGCAGGTCTTTTGTCATACAGCAGATTCCCAGCAGCAACCTCTTCATGGTGGTTGTGGACAACAAGTGTGACTGCAGCAGTGCTCCTCCAGTAACCATGGATCCCATCGAGATCATGTATATCCTTTCTAGATCAAACACAGATGTTTGACATGTGGAAACTTTTCATAGCATTTTCATTTTAGCTTAGATGATTAGTTAGATCATAAGAATACTTATGAGTTACTGAGTGTGAGAACGATTATATTTCCTCTGTAGGGTTAACTTTTGTGGTTGCACCACTTAAGTTCCATTTCACACCAGGTTAAATAAGTGTGTATGTTGGTGAAGCTCTGAACATGCTCTCTTCATTTATTTACATCCTTGACACCTTTGAACACAACGAGTCACTAAAATGTGACAGACTGAAGTTTCAGAAGGACAGAAAGAAGCCTGAATCATGTCACCCTTTCCACCCTGAGGTATGAGAGTGTGTGTTTGTCTGCATACAAGTGTGTGTTTACATGAACAGTTATATAGTGAAGTATATATATACTTATATATAAGTATAAGTATACTTATACTTATATATAAGTATTATATACCAGAAGACTGGTAACCTGTGTAGCAAAATGTATGTTAAAGACAGATTGTGTGAATTGGTGCATTGAGTCAAACACTCTAGTCAGGAGTCTGATGACGAATACAATGTACAGTCCTCCTTTATAGAGGGAACACACATCATAGTAACTGAAACTAATGTCTGTGGTGAACCGCTCCCCAGGTGTGATAGTTCAGCCCAAGGTCTGTCAAGTGCAGATAGCAGACATACAGTTAACTCTTGGTTTCACACCCTGTTTCTATGAAAACCGAGTTCATATTGTCACATAAAAATGCTAAACACAGTAATTTACTAAACATTTTCCATTACAATTCTCATTCACTCTGAGAAACTCTGCTCCACGGAAAAAAAGACAAAACAATTTATGGATGATTTGATCGTTACAGGATAATTTGAGTTTATTACAGCTTGAGTCCTATTGTTGTAGTTTTGGCCACCATTCTCATTGGTAATAATATGATTGGTTTATGGTCAAATTATCACCCAAACTGTCAGATTATAGACCAACTTACTGCTTAAACCGTAACCATACCGTATGTGGACCCAGTTTTCCTGTGCAATGAGGGATTATTAACAGTATTTCAGGTGTGTTTCAGTTTTACCTCAAAATAAAGTGGTTTAGATAATTTGGCTAAACTGTTGGCTTGTTAACAACCTATCATGATCGATCGAAATGATGGCCAAAACTATGAAAATAAGACCCAACTTGTTCAAAAACAACTATTTATATTTATATATACTATAGTTCACTATACAGTATATATATCTATTAGCATCCACTCCTGTCTTTCTCAGATAACACAAGAGTATATCCACCCTGTTAATATTTAACATCATACTCTGGTCAGCTCCATATGTATCACAAATGACTGTCGAATGAATGTCTTCTGCAGGAAAATGCCATGGAGTGTGGTTCAGCAACACGCCTCTCCAGTCCTCTAACAGCAGCTCTGCTCCCTCTGATAGCAGCGACCGTCAGCAGGTGACCATTGGCAGCAGGACTGGACATCAGTAAGGACTAAGTCAACAAGAAGATGCTTATAATCACATAGAGAACATGGCCAATCAGAAATGAATTTGCTCATACCTCTGCAACAGGCAGCGCCCTACTAAGAAAAAAATCTTTATCTGTAGCACTGAGATTCACATCCATTAAAGCAGAAAACATAAACGATGTGATGCAGAAAATGAGGATAAAGGAGTGCTTGGTGGCTTTGCTCAGAGCCACTGACATATTGTCCTGAATGTGTGCTGAAAGAAATATAGTATGTCTACAGTACAAATAAATGCCTAGTACAGGTATTTCTTGTCAAAGTAAAAAAGAATAAAACAATATCCTCGTGCAAAGAATGATAGTAAGATATCAAATATGTTTGTTTCTTTGTTGTGAGGGGAAAAAATGAAGGCTAATGTAAAAGTCTGCAGAATGTAAAATGCACTTTTGTCATATGTGAAAAGAATGCAGAGCACAGTCTCTATTTTTGCCAGTAAATTGCTAAAAATATCTGACAGTGCCACCATAGATTTCTTTCTTCAAATATTTTACATTTATTTTGTAGCTGAATTCTTTTTGATGCCAGTAATAATATGGATCATGTAAAATACCTGGGAGACAATGGACCATTTGAACTTTATTCTGCCAGTTTCTCCTTGTTTTAAAGCAGAAGACATTTCAGACAAACTAAAGATGCATGAAGAAGAAGATCACAGAATGTTAGATAGATATATCCAGCCATAATTTGTCAAGGTGACCACATACTCTTCACCACATGTTTGAGAAAGCTGATGAATAAATACAAAGAAATATTTTCCTTCCTTCATTTAGCCCCTGTGGTATTTTCTCAAGAGTGTGTGTGTGTGTGTGTGTGTGTGTGTGTGTGTGTGTGTGTGTGTGTGTGGGTGTGTGGTTGGGTGTGTGGCAATGTGGTGATGCCACTGACTAACTGAAAAGATAAAATATATATTAATTTTTATGCAGAAAATAAAATCAAAAGAATACAAAGCAATAAAAAGAATGGTATTATTGTATATGTTTTATTTATTGAATTGTATAACATACTAATACATATTAAACATACAGTGTATGTACAGTAGCAGTGAGTTTTAAATGCACGTATGGTGCATAGATTTCCAACAGTTCTGCAGGCTGTCTGCTTTCTGTTTCTCTATACAGTATAAAACAGTTCAGTGTGCCTGCACGGTGCTGTATATCATGTCCTTCAGGGCTGAAG
>LKNJ01001357.1:0-130825 GCA_002120245.1 Maccullochella peelii | reverse complement strand
GTGGGTTTCATTTCCATTTTGCCACTGAATGGTGGGAGCTTTTTCATGAGAAATAAAATACGAAAATTCATCCGTGAGAGCAAAAGCCTGACATTTTAACCTGCAGTTGTCCAGCAGAACTCACCTGTGTATTTAATCTCAGATAACAGGAAAGTAGAAGAGCAAAGTCCTGGTCCAATTCAACCACTGGGTTTGTGTAAACCTCAAGCCAGGCAATCGTACAAGCAAGTTGTTTTTTTTCTTTTATTTTACACAAAGAAAAAGTATACACATATATATAAATATAAAATAAACAAGAAGGAAGGGGGGGTTATCGAGAAGGGGCACTAGCCTGGGGACCCCACACAAAGTCAACTGCCAGTACCACCAATCCCAAAACACCCCAAAGCAGAGGGTGCAGAGCAAACCCAGTTACATCCAACTGTTTAAATTATATTTCCGACTGACAACAGTTGCATTTAAATATCATTTTCAAAGTCATTTCAACACAAACATAATTTCCATTATATCGACCTGTTAGTGATGTAGCTCTTAACATTACATGAAAAAGTCTCCTTTCCAAGTATACCGTATCAATGTTCTTCAACACAGGCAAAGACAGAGTATTGAAAAAAATAATTGGCTTTCTTTAAATTAAACTTGCATTCCAACTCAAGTAATTTTTAATAATAATCTCGAAAAGCCAGATTTATTTGTTTTGGTTCACATATTAAAGACCCTTTGTTTCAGCCTAAGAGCCAACATTTTGCCTTATCATCTTACCCTCCAGATTATTAGTATCCCCCTTGTGCTGTTTTTCTAATTTCTTAAGTTCCATCATCCGAATGTTCCTTCTTTCACACCTTTGTCTCTGATTTGCCACAGAGTAACTAATGATCCACCCTCTACATGTAGCTTTAAAAGCCTCCCATACTGTCTGTACAGAAGAGACGGAATTCAGATTTAAAAAGTCATATATTTTTTCCTTTACCAATGAAACAAACTTCCCTTTAACAAGGTATTGTTAAACTTCCAATGTTTTGTTTTATGTGAATTTACGAGAGGAGAGAATACTACAGAAATAAGGGCATTATCCAATATTAATATATTGTGGATCTCAGCATTGATCACATTCTCCTTTAAGACATTTGACAATAGCAAATAATATATCCTGGAGTAGGAATTAGTACCAGGTTACTCCTATGGCTGTGTGATTCAAGGTATGTAATCTTTAATTTCATGTTTGTCAACTCCTTGGTGAGGTTTTTAATGGTAGCCTCATGCGTGTCCTGATGGTCCTCCAACGCCCCAATTCGCTTCTCGGCGTTGGAGACTCTGTTCAGCATGGGACGAGTATCTTTTTTAAGATCTTTTATAGAGTTATTCAGGTCGTTGAACTTTTCTTGAAACAAATCTTTGATGCTTCTGACCTGTTCCAGAATATCTTGTACCCAAACTGGCGGAGCCTCCTCATGTTCTGTTTGATAGTGGCAGGCTGACTTTGCTCACTCTCCCTTTTTCTAACTGTTTGTCTGGTTTCGTGGCGGCGTTGTGCCTTCGACATTCGAACGTCTATATTCAAAAGTTAAGATTCCCTCATTTGCTTTAACAAAGTCGTAGTGTTGGAGGAATTATTTAGTACAGAATCTGGTCTGTGAAACGCCAAGCAGCCTAGCACATCATTCCCTCTTGTCACATGATCAGCTCAATCATGTTTGGTGAGTTTATTGCAATTAACTGAAATATAGATTTAGGTGTCATCTGCATAATAAGGAATACAAAAATCCAACTAATGAGAAAAAATACAATCAGAGTACAGCAAAAGCAAAATAGGACCCAGATTTGAGCCCTGGGGCACCCCACAAGACAGAGAGGCAAAGGATGAGAGAGGTTCAAATTGTATCACATAGAATTCTCTATATTTTTAAAGAAATAGTTCAACATTTTGGGAAAAACTTATTCACCTTCTTGCCAAGTTAGATGAGAAGATCGCTACCTTTCTAATATATATGTGTTGAGTGTGGAGCTGGAACCAGGTGATTAGCTCAGCATAAAGTTGAGTGTAGCCGAGATTAGCATAAAGATAAGCTAATGCAAGCTAATGTAAAAACAACAAGTAGTTTCAAGGGGGGTTACATACAACTATTTCTTGGCAAACAGTTGCCAGGCGTAGTCACACCCTTCAATGCCAGGCAGCCAGTGGAAACTCCAGGAAGTTTTATAATTTTGTTTGTGAAGAACAAGGCTAGCTGTTTCCCCTCACAGCCTTTTTGCTAAACTAATCTCCTCCTGGCTCCAGCTTTTTACTTAACAGACAGATGTAAGAATGGTATTGATCTTCTTATCTAACTCTTGGAAAGAAAGTGAGTAGGTGCATATCCCAAAATGTCAAACTAGTCCTGATAGATACAATCAAAAGCAGATATTCCAACTCAACCTTGAGACCAATTGGGGAATTGTTGTATGAAATCAGTACTTCCAGATGTAATCATCACTTAGGTTTTTAAAATGGTCCAGTTTGATATAAGCTTTTAATACACTCGCTGTGGTCAGCTGCTAACTTAATGGAGTTGCATCACTTTTATCTGAAGCAGACGGTCCGAACTTCCCGTTTGAAACAGTTTAAACGTCACTGATGAGAAGACAAGGAATAAATGTAACTGCTCTTACAGTGTATAAAGGTCATGTTCGACACGTCAAAGTGTATTTTTGTGTTTGTTCTGTGATACAAAACATCACTATTTTATTTTCTCAGGGGCTGATAGATCCTGCTTCAACACAGTGTGTTCTTGTATTAATGAATGAGGGGTTTAAGCAGTGTGTGCCATGATTAAGAGATGATTCATTTAAAGTGTAACTGTAAATTCAGCTAGACACAGGGGAGACTGACTGATACTGATTAGAGTCTTTTATTATCTGTATTTCATGACGTAGACAGGTCGCAGGTTCAGGGCTGATGTAAAGCAGTAGATGGCGTGTTGAAATGCTGATTTTTATAAATTTGGTAAGAAATGTCAATATTAACACCAGCAATGATGTGTTTCATCACAGTACAGTAATATCATTAGTTTACAGCTCAAAATCAAAGCGGTAACAAATTCAACAAAATACGGCGCCATAGTTGCTGAACAGAATCTAAAAGCAAACTGATTTAAGCTGCTGTTTAAGTTGTTAGTTTTCTCAACACCATAATCTTTAGCTTCCTCGCTGTTAGCGGCGCACGTCACAGAATTTTCAGTGACTTGTTGTTTCTTGCCAAAATGAACCTTAGGAGTCGTAGTTGACTTCTCCCTGAGGTTTTTATTTATAGACTTTTTAATTAAAGAGCCAGATATTTTCTAATGCAGTTGTTCTTTTGTGCTGGTGATTTAACCGGGAGAGTTTCATGCCGTAAGTTGTAGAAGTGCTCTAACTGTGTGTCATATAATATTGTCTATGGGAAAAATGAATGGGACTTTTACTTCTAGAACCAGGGGCGCCTCACACTTCTCTATAGCTCTATAGCTTGTAAACTGGCTAAAATTACAACTTTTTAAAAGTTGTTAAAAATATTCTGAAGACTACACTCCAGTGTAAACACCAAAATACATGCTGGTCAAAGTGAAAGTGTTGGCAAACAAACGCGTTGGAGATACACCTTGATCTGTCCATCACTGGAAATATGACACTGAGTGAATGAAGTATGTGGTTAGCAAAGAAACTCCAAGACGATTCAATAATTGAAATTATGGTTTGTTTATTTCCTCCTTTCAGTTCATTTTTGGCATTGTTGATGATGACGTTGATGATGATGATGAGTTGTAGGTTTATCTGATCATGAGACCTGAGCAGTTGCTCTAAATCACCTGATTCTGAGGTATTCGTGAATACTAATAAATACAAGGAACGATAAATATCCTGAGGAGTCATGCTGTCAAGCCAGTCAGATGAGAAAACACACTCCCAGCACAAAATGAAAGTATATAAGAGGTCACCATTTCACTTCAGGTTACTGCAGATGTTGACTCCCCAGGTCTCCAAAGGGTAAGAATCTGTCATTTTATTTGACATTGTATCTCAGACTATCAGAATCAGAATCAGATTTATTGCCAAGTAGGTTTTCACATACAAGGAATTTGCTTTGGTGAATTGGTGCATAATAAAGAAAAAGCAAGTATACAAATGTCAAATAGAGAATTTCACTATAAACAATGTGAAGAAATATAAAATAAGTGAAATAAGATAAAAATTTAAAACAAAACACACTGTACAATAATATGAATATGGAGAGCTATACAATTAGTGCAGGATGTGCAAAATATTTGCTGAGGATGTGCAAAAGTTCACAGTATGCAGAGTTCCTCGGGGCTTGTGTTAATATAACGTGTAGTGCCCTTTTGGGGGGGGTTGTTAGGGTATTAGTGTCCGAGTCACAGGGGCCTTACTTGTGGTGTGAGGTTTTGGTCCTGATGGGCCGCAGCCTCCTGCCGGATGGGAGCGTTTCAAAGAGTTTGTGTCCGGGGTGGGAGGGGTCAGCCACAATCTTTCCTGCACGCCTCAGGGTCCTGGCGGCATACAGGTCCTCGAGGGAAGGTAGATTGCAGCCAATCACCTTCTCAGCAGAGTGGATGATACGCTGCAGTCTGCCCTTGTCCTTGGCAGTGGCAGCAGTGTACCAGATGGTGATGGAGGAGGTGAGGATGGACTCAATGATGGCGGTGTAGAAGTGCACCATCATTGTCTTTGGCAGGNCAGAATCAGAATCAGAATCAGAATCAGATTTATTGCCAAGTAGGTTTTCACATACAAGGAATTTGCTTTGGTGAATTGGTGCATTGGGGGGGGTTGTTAGGGTATTAGTGTCCGAGTCACAGGGGAGTCCCGGGCCGTGTTGATGAGGCCAGCTGCAGACGGGAAGAAACTGTTCTTGTGGCGTGAGGTTTTGGTACTGATGGACCTCAGCCTCCTGCCGGATGGGAGTATTTCAAAGACTTTGTGACCGGGGTGGGAGGGGTCAGCCACAATACCTTCCTGCACGCCTCAGGGTCCTGGCGGCGTACAGGTCCTTGAGGGAAGGTAGATTGCAGCCAATCACCTTCTCAGCAGAGTGGATGATACGTTGCAGTCTGCCCCGATTAACATTTAGACTTAGAGGAGTCATTAATTCAAACCAAATATCAGTTTAACTCACAAAGGAAAAGATCCACCACAATAAAAACACAATATTTAGGAGATCAAAGTAATAGTAACACAAGGTTGTCATCACAGCATTGGCATAATGATGGGCCCTAGTGCACGCTAGTTAGCCAACTAGCAAAGAAAATAAGAAAATAACAAAGAAAATAAGAAATTTTTCATTTAATTGAATAGTTTTTCATAGTTTTTATAGTTTATGTAGAATACGCATATAATTATGTTTGATTGCTAGGGACTATTTTTACCAAAAAATAAAAATAAAACCATGTCGGAGATGGGTTTGCCTCTTCGAGGGCATATATAACCAATGGCACCATTTTTATTTTAATGTAAGTTCTTTAAACACAGGTGTATTTCTGCCAGGGCCTGTCTGCCAACATGTTGTTAAAGGGCCCACTCTCTCTATGGACCCCATTGCAAACGCACTGCCTGTACTGTCTATAGACACACCTCTGCATTACAGATGATGAACTGAAAGCTCAAACCGTCCTACAACTATTAAAACAAAATCATTTGTGAACTGTACATATGCGTGTGTAAGGCTTTAACACACAATGTTCTGCATGTTGGATTAGCATCTGTGACTGTGAGTCAATGATTAAGTGAGTGCACATGTATTGGTAATGCAACTAAAAGGCAAAACTATTAGCAAAACTACAAGAAAAGTCCCACAAAATCAGCTGTTAGGGTAGCTGAAAATGTACCTTACCCTTTATAATCTTGCTGTTTGGTGTATTTTTCTTAGACGGGCAGATTAGACTCATCAAACGCAGATAATGTCACTTAATGTCAGGGTATTTCTGATGCAGCTAATACTCAGCCACTTCAGTCATCAACACTAAATGTCAGGTTTTCAAAATAAAAGGGCAGTGGCCTTCTCTCCAGATTCACCTTTGTTTATTGTAACCTTTATTTAATCAGGTAATGTCATTGATATCAAGAACTCTTTTACAAGAGAGTGGTTTAGCAACCATACAGGGTGAAATTCAGCAAAGAAGAAGCACATCGTTCCAAAAATCCTCAGTCCTCAATATTTCATAATGCAATAAAGAAATTCAGAAAATAACTCTTCAAATGCACCAAACAACAAATGTATGTGACTGTAGAAGTATCATAGCTTGGATTTCTGTTACCTTTATACTCTTTCTGAGTCTTTCAGACTCGCGCCGTTATCAGGGGAAATTGCTCGTTCCATCAAGAAAAAGGTCCGTGTGAGCGACTCTAAAGACTTACACACGCATCCTGACAAAGTGTTATCCAATTAACCCCACACAGAGAATGGACGGAAGTGAGAGCAGGAGAGTGATGGAGATACTCAGACCTACGGGAGCACTTCACCAAACTCCAGGTTTTATTGTGGCAGAGTTCCTTCTATCTAAGCGTTTTCATTCAGCCTTTAGATATCCTTTGAGGTATTTTGGCTTCTTTTACCCTGCTTTTCCTTTAAAAGGCTTATATTGACTTTACTGTGTTTTTGTTTGGCATGGGAATGCTCCAGGCTTTGGCTGGTGCTGGCCTCTTTGAGTGGCTTACCAGAGGGTCTGGCAGATAGCCAGCATGTCTAGGAGCTAATAATGGACTCTCACTATTCAGAACCACTCTGCTCATCAGAAGAGTGAAGAGGGAGTGGAGAGAAACAGCTACAAGCCACTGTAATTTGGGGTAGTGTATATGCCCCGCATTGCATTAAAAAGGGTATTGGAATTATGGTGTTATCCATAGTGCTATCCATGAAAGGCAAATAAAAACGTTTAATGGATTTCAGAGATTAATGGAGCATTTAACCTGGCCCCTGTTGATTTCCTGAAGCCTGAGCAAAGAACACTGGAGCTCCACAGAGGAAGGTACTTGTGTTTTATCTTCTTCGCCAGGAAACATCCCATGGCATTGAGAGAGAAGAATACAATACAAAAAATATGGATCACAATCGAGGAGCAAGGATCAGTGGGCCCTCTGCCAACAGCTTTCACGAGCTACTCCATCAACAGGAATGGAGACACGATAGGGAGTTGTGCAGCACAAAGTGAACCACAAATCCACACGAGCCTTGACAAATCTTTTTCTCGCTAATGCAGAAACTACCAGTGAGACAAATAGAAACTCTGGCAGTTTTGGAGGAGATCCACCCAGCAATGAAGTTCAGCAATGTAACAAATCAATGTTGTTTTTCAAGTTGTGACAGGGTGTTCCCTCACTGGGTAATGTAAGCACTGGAGAACGAAAGTTGTTTGTGGTTCATTAGGGTGGATTTCCCTTGAGTAAAATAACCAGTCCTGTGAGTAACTCATTAAGTATCGTAACCATGTTACTCTAAGATGAAGTTTCAATTTTGCTACGACAGTTTGTTTAGATGTTAGTTTTACAGTTACTTTTCTACCCAATATTTTTAATTGTGAGCTGCAAAGTAAATGGCAATAACATTGTCAAAAGAACAATGTACTTCTATTTAATACATAGCATAAAATTAGGATTAGGCAGATTTTGTAAAACTTGTAAATGCAGTACTATTACATTTTATCCATTATGAAATTAATTTTGTTATCTAAAGAAATACTGCTTTGTTTTGAGGACATTGCTTGTTTGTTGTCTTACGAGGAATTAGATGCTAAGATTGATATTATTTTGATTTTGTTTACAACATAATTCAAGTCTTGTTAAGAGACCACACACAATCTGTGATGATTTCTTAAAGACTTGATTGCCATAAACAAACAAACATACTTCTACAATTGTAAGTCTTTATGTAACAAATGTAATAAAACTGAAAACAAACACAATGTGCTGATATGTCTGCAGCTATTCACTAACAAATAAGAACAAACAGTAACAGCACCACCATAATGCTGCCCGGGACGACCTGGGTTTATCTGTAGTTGTCATGTCAATTTCACTTGTGCATTCCAATGGTATTAAGACACTCATGGATTCCTGGCAGGAATTTCCCCTGGCCCGCTCTCTGTTTTTCTGCCGTGTCCCTACCCTGCCTCTGGAGGTGAGGGAAAGTTCAACCACACCAAATTTGGAATCTGAAAGAGCATCTTTTCACATGCATAGTGTTCCTCTTCACTGTTCTTGGCGCTTGTGTTTGGCAAAAATTGTCACTCTAAAGTATTTGGCATACTTTTGGCAGGTTTCTGAATTTATAATGAAAGTAAAATAATATGTGTGTGTTACTGTGTGTGTCTGTGAGTTCGTTTCACAGTGTACTCAGATTTGTGACGAATCCTTTGTGCAATACAAAGGCAGAATATAATGTTCAACAAACCCGTGAATACATAAAGGAATAGGATAACTGTTGATTATGGTAGTGACCAGTGAGAGTATCACTTTACTTGCAAACAAAGCATAAGTGTGGATAAGAGGAAACCTGTGAATAACATCTTCAAAAAATAACCAGAAAAACAAGATGTGATTCATGTCATTGCCTTGGCAACATCTCAGTGTTCTGTACTGGAAATGTTTTTTTATAGCAAAGAGCAGCTAGTTGCCATCAGGGGCCAATTTTTATCATTCTCTCCAGAGCGGTCTTCAAGCTGTGTTCCCCGAGTGATTTATGAACATTACGTAGACTATAATCGATATCACCTTGACTACATAAGGTTGTGTGAAATCTTCCATCAGGGTTTGACATAATGGCAACGATCAGTGGAATGGAGACATGGGTTGCAAGGGTGGGACTCTGGGTTTTCCTTCTGCGTCATTCCTGAGAAGCGGTGGTAGATATCGTGTCCAGATGTTTTTGCAGGTCAGAGTGGACACTGTGATATCTCTGCCCCAGTTATTCTGCTGTCTGTGCTGCACAGGATTATACTACTTGGAAAAGACAAATTGATTCATTTGATAACTGAATGGTTATTCACTTTACAATATAAAGCTGTTATAATTAATATTTTTTTAAATAACAGTGGATCTGCTTGTAGTAACAAAGCCACCAATAATTATCACCAGATTCTGCAGTTCCTACACTCTAATTCCTTTCTCTCTCATAGTGTTGTTTACGGCTGCGGCAGGCAGCTGTTTTCAGCTAAAAAAGCCTACTAAAAACTTAGTGTACACTACCTGCCCAAAACAGAAGTTAGTGACTAGCTGGTGAACATAGTGGAGCATTTAGCAGTTAGAGAGTCTAAGCTAAAGATATTTCCCTCAGGAGGTAGTGGAGACCAAATCGCAGCTAAAAGGAGAGTGAATATTGAACTTCATTTGCCATATCAACTTAAATGGTGATCAAATGTCAATGTTGTGTTCACAGCTTGTTTCAGATGCACTAAAGTGGCCAGAAAAAGCCAGTTAATGCAGGTTTAAAATTTTCAAGCCAGCTGTCCCGGTACTGTCAAATCAACAAATACACATTTCACATATGAAATCCTCTGTGAGGCCTGCATGAGTGTTAGCAATTTTATGACTCTCCTCAGACTGTAGTGGTGTCCTTTTACTTCTACAGCTTACTTCTTTATCCTGCACCATTATTTGCACACTTCTGCTTGTCTATGACACCACTTTCATCACCACAGCATTCACGTTAAGACATTTATAGCTATAATACGGTCACTCCCTAGTTCGACTCTGACTCATGGTGGAAGACTACACAGTAACTAAATCACAGAAAGATTATGTAACCAGGCCAATGTTTACACATCACAAATGGTGACATTTATGTGATTACTTCTTATTTGTAAAATCATGATACTCAGTATTCCTGCCCAGAGGAGTGAATTTTGTTCAGGCAGCACATGGCAGCTGTGTCAGGACCTTGCTGACTCCCTGACAGTGAAAGAAATGAGGTAATGCTGAAGACCACTGTTACCACAGCGGTGCCTTATTCCTGAACCCAAACTGTCAACCCCTTTATCTCACCTTCATCATGCTGACACCGCAACAGGGATACAAGATCATACTCCCATCAATCATTTCACACCAAATATTAGAGGCTTCCACAAGCCCTGGAGGTAAGATAGGAGACAGGACCCTACAACACAAAGACTTGGTTAAAAGGTGAGAGCTGACCTGGAACGTGAACATGGCTCCACTGGACTGACTTCACTGTTACTTTAGGATGATGGACACTAATAGCACTTATAATGCTCTGCAACTGCACCCCAGGTTAAAAAAAAACTTTTTTACAAGATGTATTTTACAACAGGACACAGAACATGGTGTACCCACAAGAACAGATAGTTAACATAGTAAACTGTTCAAGCTGACAAAACAAACAGAAAATCAAAAGAGAAGTACATAAAATGAATATATTTTGGGGGGAAAAAAACATGCTCCTACCCAGTAGCTACTGTAGACAAACCCTCAAGTTTGTCCAGTCGTTCACAGCAAACCTGATTCTTAAAACGTTTTATGACAATAGAGACTGTGTTGTCAGCAAGATAAGACCATGCGCTCTGACATTTGAGAAGAACCAGGTCATGGGAATAGGACCATGGAAGAAGGACCAAATGTACACTAAAGTACACTAAGCGTCTCATGACTGATGCTAATGGAAGATCAGAGTTGATAATGTTACTCAGGACTGTATGTCACGAACACCTTTACCCCTGTGCTGAGTTGCATTCCCATTTCTTTCAGTCATTACACCACAGCTTGTGAATGAAACGGGCTGAAGATGTTGCATGGGAGCACAAATGTGTGTAGAATTTGAAAGAAGCCTTTGATATCTGTATATCTGTGTTTCCATTACAAGGCCACCTACTCAACACTATTTATACACCGTACTGCAAACATAATCCGCATAGCGGGAGAAGCAGGAGGAGGGGAAGAGTCTGGTGAGAATGGGTGGAAGGTAGTGGAAAAATGTCTGAGGATTTAATTAAAAATGTGGATTAAGGACTGAAAATAATTACACAATGTAATGACAGCGAGGGAGGTGAAACGTTTTTAAAGCTTGGAGCAATGTAAAAGGGCACCTGCGTGCGCTTGTAGGTGACCTGTGTTTTATGTGTGTTTGTATTTGTCTACCCCCAGAGGTAGGTCTGTGTGTGTCCAGTCTGTGGCCTGGTGTGGATCAGGTTTGCTGGCTGTGTGTGTCCCAGCCATGGACCCCCTCTGGTGGGCCTAGTTGATGGATGATGCCTGGAAGGTTTGGAGCTGCAGAGTGTTCATATGAGCGCTGTCTGGGCAGCTACTAGACAGTTATGGATGACGGATGCTTTCGAGTTTGTGTGCATGTGTGGCTAAGTTTGGGTGTGAATGAGTGACAGGTTACTGATGGCTGTTGTGTTTCAGGTGTTATTCTAGCGTTATTGATTACAAGGTGACAGGTATGTGAAGGAAAGCTATTTAATACTGTAGCAGAGAGTGGTGAAACACACACCTACACACGCCTCCTCCCTTAAACTTGTGTTTGTTCAAACCCCCCACTTCTCCTATAGAATTACAGACCACATACCTAGTGTAAGGTCAGGATGGAAAGCCCAGTTTGGGTTGCAGACTTTACTTATGACATATCGAGCTCAATGAAAATGTCCATCCATAAATCAGACCAGACTACAAAACTCTTTCATCTGGTGAAATGTATGATGCGTGGAAACCAGTCTGTCTGTTGAGAATATTTCTGCATATAGTTCTGTGCAGCCCCCTCTTGATGAAGAATATTTGGTCACTTAGCTGTAAACCCCCCTGAGATCAATGTTAAAACAAGACTAAGAGTCTACAGCCACACTAGCAGCTCTGTGAGGCATGCTTTGAGCTAAATGCTAACATCAGCATGCTAACATGCTCATGATGACAATGCTTACAATCTGATGATAAGCAGGTTAGGTTTACCATGTTCAAAACTAAGTTTAGTGTGGTAGCATGCTAGCATCGGCTAATTAGCACTAAATAAAAAGTACAGCTGAGGCTGATGGAAATGGCATTAGTTTTGCAGGTATTTGGTCATAAACCAAAGTATTGGACACATTTCAATTTTGACCTGATGACACTAAAGGAAAAGTAAGGAGGTCACCAGAGTTGCTAGAATTCATCATTTGGGGACCATGAATGTCTGTACACAATTTTATAACAATCCATCTGATAGTTGATGAGATACATCAGTCTGGACCAAAGTGGTGGGCAGACTGGCATTGCAATCCATAGAGCCACTCTGCTAGCTTGGCTGAAAACAGATGGGTATGGTAAATTGTCTTGTTTTGCCTCTGTATGTAAGTTTTGTGTGAGATTTAGTTTGAATCTTTATTTGGATGTTTGCATTTTACACAAAGAAAGGTGTAAGACTGTTGTGCCTGTTGACTGTGACAAGCAAATCAAAAGACTTCAAAATGAAATTCCACCAAAGTAAATAATGTTCCTCAGTAATGTTTCTTCCTTTTATGTTTTTTGTCTGTTTTTTTCATTTTCATTAAGGGGGTTTCCACTTAAATTACAAAATCAGATACAAAAGACTTACATTCCATCTATTGCTCACTCCCTCCATCTTTCTTGTCATCTTTCTGGCTCCAAGCCCAAATTATGGTCCTTTGATGTTCCATGTTACTATGGTAACTTAATTGGACAATGCTGCAAATTATCAAGATCATGCATTTTTTTCAATGAGATGAGATTCTGCAAAAGAAACACTGGTGCAGGGTTGTTTTTACCATGTCTACATGTTTAGTCAATATGTTGATATATATGTTGATCCACTGCACCTTAGTTGAGGATAATTACTGTAAATTAAACTTACATAGTAAAAGTTTTAGTTTCTCCTACTGCTCTCTGTTTCAAAATCTTTGTTTTCGACAATGAAATAGCTGCAGCTGTGACAACAATGATGGCTTGAAGCAAATAAACTGGTCATTGATACACAAGGGTGACTCAAAACCACTGCAGGGGTGAAAGGGGGACAGAAAAGGACAAACCCTGAGTTCAGCTTCTGAAAATCTATTCATAACTAAGGGCCAGAAGGGAAATACAATCCTTGGCATGTTTTCATTTGGTCAATTGTGCGGCTGAATGCTGAGATTTGGTGTCACACACAGAGACATTGGGTGTGTCAGCTCTCAGCTTCCCCACCCAAACCACCCTCACCCACACCCGGAAACTACAACTTCCTCCCCTCATTCATCTCCCTCCGATTTTGTTTTATTTCTCAGGAGCTGTTTTACAAACTCATTTGTCAAGCCACACAAAAGTTTATTGAGCCCTGTGAAACCAAGCTTAGGAAAACAGTGGCAAGGAAACTCTCCTTTTAATACACAGAGAAGGATTACAGAAACAGCAATCAGTTGGGTTTTGAGGTTACTGTATCAAGGCCAACTGCAGCAAACCTCGTCCACAATGAGATACAGAAGTTTCGGTTACAGAAACAAAGTTGGTTCATACTGGAAACGGTCAAATGAAGTTCATCTTGTTTGTACGAGTGTGTTTATGCATGCTCATTATGAACTCCTTCTTATCGCAGCAGGGTGCATGAGGGTTGCTTGAGCTATAGAGTGAACAACATAATGGAGGAAAAGCTGAGTGAGTTCCAGGGAAGCAGTGGAAGTTTCACTCCTGCGGGTGGAGTAACTGGGGTGGATGACGAGTACCTCTTGGTAGAGCCACAGACACTCCGAGGTGGCTGTTGAATGACATACAGACATTCGTTTTCACCTCAGGGTGTGAATTGTGTGTGTGTGTGTCATGGTGAGAGAAACTCCCTGTAAACCGATCCCATGCAGAGTTTATCTGTCCTGCCATTACAGAGCCGAAGAAAAAGGAAGCAGAGAGGGAAAGAGACAGAGATGGGGTTTTTTCTTTTGTTTTCAGTGACAGACAGACATAAACACTGACACATAATCAGTGACAATAATTGTTGAACTAAGATTCTGTATATACAATAGAGTGTCTGTACTGAAGAATGTGACTTGCAGATGGATAAAGATGGAGAAAAGCGATGTGGATTACTGCAGCTATAAAGTCTAAACACAAAAATTTGAAAACTTCACAGCTGGAGCAACTTTGTCTCCTAGAAAATATATACTACTAAATTGCAAAAACAAATACATTTGAAGGAAATGTAATGCCGTCCCGATTAGGTTTTCTGTTAACATAATGAGGAAACATTGTTAATTTGCCATGTCACAAAACGATACTGAATGTGTCAGTAACATGTTCTCTGACAACATAATTCATTTGTTTTCCCAATATTATCTGCTCTTGCGATGCAATATCCATTTGTAGAAACTAAAGCATGATTCTACTTTTTTATGGTTATGTATAGACACTCACAGATCTTGTCTTGGTAAAATATCGAAAAAGTCAAAAGTGACTTGAAGGACGAGACACAACGTCTTTAGCCTTCTTTACTGACCACAGTCTTTTCTTAACATTAAGGAAGGTGCTGCTGTTATCTAACATAACTGTAACACTTCCTACACACACACAAAAAAAAACCTAATCTGGGAACAGTGGACTTTTATGTATTGTGTTGGTTTATGTAGTGTATTTGCTGTTCTGTGGTTGTTTTCTGTCTACTTGCCCAGGGACAACAGATGTAAATTAGCTGCCAGCTAACTCTGTTAAAGTCAAATAAAAAATAAAAAAACATAATGCAAGCAGCAATTAGGTTTCCTTACAAAACATAATTGAGAAAACAAATTGATAGTATATAAATGTACCATAATTTCTAGGAGACCGTTGGCAGGAGAGACCAGGGTTTGATTCTAGATCTTTGTCCTTTTTTTATGAGCTGAAAAACTGTCAATGGCTTTCACAAAGTATAGTGCATGCTCACCCCCATGACCCAGTAATGGAGTCAGCAGGTGTAGAGAATGAGCAAATACAGTCAAATTATAATTATTAATTCATGACATCTCTTTTTTCTTTGTTTCCCCCATGATTTTCTTGGGAGAAGACTGACCTGGGGATATTGCTTTACATGGAGTCTTTAAGAATTCAGGTGTTCTAATGACATTTAATAATTTCCAGGCAAAACTCAAATAAGATGAATTACATCTTTACATACAGTATTCTTTGTGTAGTTTTGTATTGGCATGGGTTCAAATGGTACATTTCATCTTGGGAAAGAAACTTTCAGTGAGTGTAATGAGAATATCAGAATGCAGAAAAACAGAATTGCTATTGTGTGCTTTGCATTAATTTGTGAAGGCAAAAGCTGGTAACTCTAGTTTTGGGGATTTCCAAGTTTTCACCTTATAGTTGTAGAATTTCATGCTCCAGTGTTAAAGTGTTAAAAAATGACTTTGACCTCAGTTTTACATACTTTTCAAAGCCAACATAAACTTTAAAAACAGCCATAATTCAAATTACATGATCTACACCAAGCTACGTGATTGGTGCACTACTTCCAAGTCTCACAATGCCTATTTTTCAGGAGAAATCTCATGAATGTGGCATGTCCTGTAAACACAATAGACTGAGGAGGCAACTGCAAGTTTATGAAGCTTATTAAACTGGGTTCTGGTGCAGTGATGTCATGTTGACTTGACTGGGCCACCCTGCTTTGGTTTGAATAAACAGGCATGTTTTTTTCAGTGGAATTCCAGAGTCTGACCCCAGACAGGAACCAAGGGAGGACATTTGTCTGCTCAAACGCCATCACAGACAAAACATCACACGCAGCCAAAAGCTGGTATTTTTTTTGTCACTTCAGGGAGGCACATAAATCCTACTTTTGATTTTAGCTGTCACTGTTAACACCCTGTCAGCTGAGATAAAAGTGCGTCAACACCTTCATTCTATCATTCTCTCTCAGGAGCCAAAATAAGTTATCATTACCTGGAGGCAGTCTCAAAGTGCTGTAGATAAGTTATTCATTATCCATCTAGGGAAAAAGGTTGATATGACAGAGTGAAACACTATGATAAACATAACAAAACTGTGTACTGAAGCTAGTTTTTTGAGCTTAGCACATTGTAGCTCTTTCGGTGTAGCATAAGTGTTTTGTGTTATGATGTTATGTCTTATAATCCATTCTCATCATCTTCACACCAGAGACATAAAATACTTTATATGGAAAGATAAGAAGGCAGATTACTTAAATAAACAATGGCTGAATATATATAACGTGATACTTTCACATAAAGCTATAATCAACCTCCTCCTAACTCCAAACACATTACTGGGTGCTTATAAAATACATGACAGATATCTGAATAATAACACAGGCAAATAGTTTGTATGGATTTGTGTGCCTCCATAAGCCGTAAAGCAGCTGCCATGTCTTCTCTGACTCGTCTCTGAAGTTTCATCATCGGCTCTGACACGAGCGTGCCACTGAGCTGATCGAGTGGAAGGTGAACTTAAAGTTGCACATCAGACTGAGCTCTTAAAGCCAACGGGATGGTGGATGAATTGGGTGATGTCTAAACACCGGATTCGTAGCTTGGGCATGGAGTGCGGTATAAATCAGCCCCCAAAATATCAAGCCTTCACATCCATGTGTGTCCTGCCTATACAGTTACATTTGTGGATCTGGAAGAGATTAAGGCTTTCACACTAACAATAAGCCATGGGATGGTTTATGAGGGGTTGAGCATTATCAGGCAAGGGGTGGTAGGTAACAGGAGAGAACATCGCAACCCATTATTCATGGTACATGTGAAGCTGATTTTGGAGCACTCTGGGTCTAATCTGTGTTTGGACCATATATAAGAGTAAGAGGTGCAGCCCACAGGCGACCAGCTCCGATGGATATTTTAGCCAAGCAATCTGGGACTATAAGAGCTATAGAGTTAGTCTTTTATGGATTTTAGTCATACAAACATTTTTAAGAGAAACTGTCCTCTACACCCAATACAAACAACGTAAGAGGAATTCTATTTTTGGAGCTAATAGCAATGAAAAGTGACATTTAAAAAATTCACCAGTATTATCTCTTTCCAGAAACGGTGTCCCTGTTTACTCTGGATAATCCACAGAACCCACAGTATCCACACTTATTATTATATTATATATTATATTTGATTCACTTCCATTGTATTGGGGTGGAGGCAGAAATCTCAGACACAGATATTTCAAAACCTGGACAAATAAAACTAAAATATTGCATGGCGAGATACCAATAAAGGAAAGTGAGAAAATGTGTTTTTTGTAATTTGGTTAACCCAACCCTTTAAAAACCCCTTTTAAAATCCCCTTTTGGTTCTGCAGCTGCAGGACTTTTTGTTCTGTTTGTCCCTGTCTGAAACAGAAAATATAGTGTGCATGGTCCATCTGCTCTCAAAGACCTTTACAGCATCATCATTAGTCCTGAACACAGCAACATAAATTCCAGCTTTGGTTAGACCTCCCTTTCTGTTGATGTATTCCAGTGCACACAAAGAATCTGCCCCCAACTTAATGTTATCAGGCCTGTGCTTGGAAGGTTAAATAAGCCGTGACTTTGTAAATTGACGTGTGCCATTGGTGTTTGATCCAAATTAAGGTTGGATGGTCTTTTAAATAATTTTTCCTTTCACCTTTGACTGAACATCTGTGCAACATCTGGCCATAGCACTTGTCCTCCTCTCCTGATGGGAGTGGAGTCATGGAGTGCTAAACTAACCCTATCCTCAGACTTTCTTTATATTCACACCAAAAACTCCCTGTGAGCACAAGCAGCTGTTTTCTCCTTCTAATTCATTAATAATTCAAGACCCTTTCTTTGCCATAAGTCCTCATGTGGAATTCCCGCCAGGCCGCGCAAAGCAAGCACAGACTTGATTAAATTGAACTTATTCTAAATGCTTGGAAATGGGCCAGAAATAATGTAAGTTACATTTAACTACACACGCATGCAGTGTATGTGTAAGTATGGCCTACTATGCAATATACAGTAAGTGTGCTTAGTACATTTTGAAAGTGTGCTCCTCTTATGGAGGACATAAAAAAATACAGTTGTTTCAAATTACTCTCTACCTCTGCACCTCCTTTCTGTTTCAACATTCATTAATGTTATTTATCCTCAGCATGAGGTATAGACTATCATCGTGCTGTAAAGCAACACTCCCTTAATCGACTTCATCTCTGGCCCATTTCCTATGCATTTTAAATCAAACAAAAACAGATGGCCCCATTAAGAATGTACTGTAACTCATATATGAACCAGTCGTAAGAAAAGCCAGGACTGAACGGGACATCGGATGATTTCAGTGTCCAGTTTTGGACCACTGAGCCTTTTGAATCTCACTAACTTTGCTGTAAATCTTTTCTTTGGTTTGGCGAGGACAGATTTACATTACTGTATGTGTTCCAGATAGTGAAACAGAAAACTGCAAACAGTGAGACTGTGTCTTAGAAGTCAAGTGTAATGATGGGAACCTTTCAGAGTTTACTCCTGTTTAGCCAGTTTCACACTTTATTCAGGCTCAGTATTGTGTTTGACATGTCCTGTACAAGTAACTTACAATGG
Organism: Maccullochella peelii; assembly: GCA_002120245.1. Classification (NCBI taxonomy): domain Eukaryota; kingdom Metazoa; phylum Chordata; class Actinopteri; order Centrarchiformes; family Percichthyidae; genus Maccullochella; species Maccullochella peelii. The sequence goes on along the minus strand of LKNJ01001357.1, from coordinate 112,353 downwards.
TAACAGAAGGGAATGAAAAGCGAATCATAACTGGCAAACTGTAAAAGGAAACAAAACACTTCACAGCATATGTGCTTGCCAAGTAAAACACAGGCCGTTCAGTCGTGGAGCAGCAGAAGTGTTGTTACACTCTGTTCACCTTGAATGTATTCACACATGGCTGCAGCAGTTGAACATCTATTGTATGGGTGGGATAGTTAGGAATAATGGGATGTGATCTGAAATACAGTACAGCACCTCATCTGAAAAAAAAATGAACTGCCATCTCTGTCCAAGGCTGAATTAGCAACTGGGCAAAGCAAGCAGCTGCCCCTGTCACTCAGGGGCAATTCGTTTGTGGTAAATTGATGTATTGATTGATATAAACTGGAATGGGAGGGGTTTTAAACGGGACCTCCTCCAATTCTTAACATCAAGTCTGTTTACAGGTCTTTGGAGTAAGAGGCAACGCACCTCCGACCGAACTTTCGGTCTTGCTTACATGGTACATATTCTTAGATATTCCTACGTTTTAATTTTATCTATTTATGACCAGACTAAGGCAACATGTGGGGCTCAACAGGGGCTCACATTTTGCCCCAGGGCCTGTTTGCAGGTTAATTCGGCCCTCAGTTTGTCAAAAGGAAAAATCTGCATTCCAGCTACTACAAAGCTGTCTTATTTACATGTGGTATCGTGTTTAGTGACTTAGTTGGTGGAAGTTCATTGACCTGGAGCAAGCCATCAACAGGCTGAAACATGAGGAAGATATTGACAGGGTTCAGGTCAGACGAGTAGGTCTGGTGCGGGGGGGAATCATTCACACAAGAAAGGAGAGGGAGGCCACGGTTGTGGCAGAGGTGACTACCACACACCAGGCATTGGAAGATCAAGGCAGTGTCACAGAAGAAGGAAGCTGGGAGGTTATCATCAGCAGATCACTCACTCGGTTTGACCTTTGGAAATCCATGCACAGCTTCCTCGTCAGAGTAACCCATGACACCCTGGCTTGTTTGCACCAGTGGTTCAGCAAAGGGTGAGTGCCGAGCCAAAGCAAAACCTTCGACACATGCCAGCAAGACTAAACTGTCTCAAGGGCACTACAGCTGGTGACGTGATTCTGAAAAAGGTGGGCAAGACGCTGGAAATCTGTAAGAGGTGATTAACTGGAAAAAAAGGGGAAGGGTGTGCTTGTCTAAAATTATTTTCAGATGTTAGAAAGAGGAGGCATAGAAACAAGAAAAACTGAAAAATGTCTCTGAGGGACTGCTGACACATCTATTTTTTATTGTGAGGACACAAACGAGAGTGACTCTTCAGTAAAAAAAATCTTATCCATTTCCTCAGGATAGGAGGGAACACTGGTAGGAGCTGCATCAACACTCCTCTCCACAGGCAAAGATGACGGTTGACCTTGGCAGGGAGATCTCCCAGGGACATCACCACATCCCTCCGCCCAGACATAGTGGTGTGGTCTTTAGCCACCAAGTCTTCCTCACTGAGCTCATCATCCCATGAGAAGAGGGGGCAAGGAGGCAGGCTGGAGGGTTGTCATGTATCCTTAGGATAACAGTGGCAGGGTGTTGCCCCTCCCAAAGGAGAGTAGGTCAAGTAGCGGGGTTAAAGGAGCAAAACACAGATGAGTTATTGTCCCCATGTGACAATTCTGCAAGAGCACAGTTGGAGGTGGAACAGTCAGCAAAGCCACACAGGTTTTACCATGCACCTGTATATCCTTCTGTTGTTGGAGGCATACTGGCACTTTTGATGGAGCTAAAGTGTTTCATTAAACAAAATTTTGTACTGGATGCAAGAGAACAAACTCATCTTACCCGGGTGGTTAAAAGAAAGTAAGACTTTAGTCTGACTTTAAATTGGCAGGAGTAACATCTTTTTCTTATTTTGCTGTCTGAAAGAAAGTTGGTGTGACAATAAATGAAAAATGTGTTTTCTCTTATCACACTAAAGCCTAGCCCATGTTTTATAACTGAACCACGACTTGCCTAGAGAACAGTGCATAACTCACACGACAGCTGGGATAAACCACACAAAGTGATGGCATGTTTTAGCTGAGCCTGGATGAGTTTCTGTGTTGTGTATGAATTCATCAATCAGTTAAAACACATTATTTTAGGAATCTTGCGGCATGGAGGATATTAAGTTGTGAGATTATTTTGAACCAAAGAAATCACCAAAAATTTTCTCTGTATTTAATATATAACAAAACACATGTTACACATTACAATATCAAAGGAATGCCTCTGTTCCTGTAGACACATGTCACTGTCTCCAGTCTTTTCTAATTGCAACATGAAATCTTTTCAGTGTAAAAGCATATGTAACCAATCACATGACACAATGTGCTCTGTGTCAGCATATCAAAAGAATATGTTGTTTCCTACAACAAACAGTGAGTAAACTGTATAACTCAATGTTTGTGACACATACAACTTCATCGCTTGGTGTCAAGCTGTGGCACACACACACACACACACACACACACAACTCTAAAGTAATGCAGTGATGTTTTTTGTTATTTGGTCCCTAATAAACACTTGGTTGCTGCACACCACAGCTGCTGCCGACATGAAAGTAGTAAAGCTATTCATTCATGTTATCATAAAAGTTTTAGCCGTCTGTGGCCTGTGTGCTGATACAGCAGGATTAATACGACATGGACACTGCATCCTTTCCACTATTAGCAACACGGGAGCTACATCTATCTGCTCTTTAAGCTCAGTAGTCCTAGTTGAAGCCTCCAGGCAATGTTAGGAAATATTTGGAACCAAAACTGAGAAGTTAATAATTTGCCGTGTAGACGATCATTTGTAAGCACAACATATCTGCTTTCTGTAAAGGAATAGTTTGGCATTTTGGAAATACACCTAAATGCTTTCTTGCAGAGAGTTAGATGAGAAGGTCGATACAGTACCACTCTCATGTCCGTACGCTAGATATGAAGCTAAAGCCAGGATGTAATTATCTTAGCTTTGCACAAAGACTGGAAGACTACAGGAAGTCACTGCGTCCAGCCAAGAAATAGTCTAAATCCCCGTAAAGCCACAACTGTTCATTTTTACACATTGTTTTTTGTACGGATTAAACAAACAAGATATAACTGTGTTAATTATTGAGCTTTGGAGGTACTGGTTTTTCTTTGCCTTCTTTGCCTCCATAGCCAAGCAAGCTGTTTCCCTCTGCTTCCAGTCTTTATACTAAGCTAAGTTTATCAGCAGCTGGCTGTAGCGTCATATTGAGTGTACAGACATGAGAGTGGTATCAATATTCTCATCAAACTCAAAAAAGTATATTTCCAAAAAAAGTCAAAATATTATATATAACACAGAACACACACCTTTTTACATCATTTACAAACCTTAGTTGCCCGAAGGAACACAAAATTTATTTACATTATTTGTCTGAAGGCTTCAACTGATGTGACATGAGGTTATGATTAATAATGAGACAGCAGGACTAAAACACTGAGCCAGTCAGTGGCTCGACTAGCATGATGAGGCAGCATTGTATGAAGTGGAGCACTGAGCAGAAATCAGTGTGTGAAGACTTTGAATTACAACATGAAAGAGGCAAAACAGTTCAAATGTACAGTATATAAATACAACTTGATACAAAAAGATTAACAATATTACGCTACTGATACTATCAATATTCAATGCCCGTCAGATTACGCACACCACTCACACAAACACACACACAATACAATCCTACATACACAGTACAGGCAATGATTTTACACATTTACGGTCATTGTTTTGGCTTTACAAATGAGTGATAATATTCATATGATTTCAGTATCAGCTGTTATAATAAAACTTGCTTTTTAAGTGCTTTTAAATCAGCTCTACATGACTCAAGCAGATTTCTGTAAAAAGGATGCTGGATTGTCTTTTTTCTCTCTTCAATGTCATCTAATGTCAAACACAATGCTGATAGTGGACACATTCTGATAAGATCAGTTGTAACATAAGTTTGCATTACATTATAGCCATTTAGATTTAGAAACAGTGTTCAAGATATGCTAATTGATATTTGTAAGTTTCAGATCTGCGGTGGGTTTTCTACAGCTACAGCAGAGTACTCAGTCTCAGACATGTTGGAAGCCTCGATGAGGCGTGCCAAGCCCGTCCTCGTGGAGTATTTAAAGATGAAGGCCTTCATGAGGTCATAGCGGTAGTTTCTGTTGATGAAGTTGTAGAGGATGGGGTTGAAACAGCAGTGGAACAAGGACAGGCACTGGGTGAGGTGTAAGGCCACGTAGATCACATTCTCCAGGCCACACGTCAGAGGCATCAGGCCCAGCTGAGACAGGGCATCAGCCAGGAGGACGCTGTGGTAGGGCCCCCAGCAGCCCAGAAACACTACGATGTAGACTAGGATCACCCTGCGGCTCACACGACGCTCCTGCTCCACAGTGGAAGACGATGAAGAAGAAGAGGAGCGGGTGAAAGCTCTGGCTAGCAGGGCGTAAAACACTGCAATGACAGGGAAGGGGAGAACAAAGCCCAGCAGGATGAAGCTCATCTGTACGCCCACCATCCACTCCCTGGGGTTTTCCTCTGGGTACACAGGCCTGCACATCATGGTGTCTCCATGTGCTGACTTCACTGTACGCAGAAAGTAGGTGTCTGGTAGTGAGGCGACCAGAGCCAGAAGCCACACCCCTACACATGCTCCACGGCGGATTAGCTTCCTGCGCACGCCTCCCTCGTTGTCTCCGTGCTTCGTCACGCTTAGGTAGCGGTCCACACTCATGCAGGCCAAGAAGAAGATGCTGCTGAAGAGGTTGACGGAGAACAGCAGGTGTGTGAGTTTACACGCCACCTCACCAAAAGGCCAGTGGCCATGCTGGGCCAGTGAGCTCACCCACACAGGCAGGGTGGCGCACACACACAGGTCTGCGACTGCCAGGTGGGCGATGTACATGTGTGTCTCATGGCGATGGGTGGAGTCTCTTTGTGCACGGATGTTTACCCAGAGGACCAGAGCGTTAGCAGCCAGGCCGATGATGAAGATAAAAGTGTAGAGGACACACATGGAGTAGAGCAGAGCATTGCGGTTGAACGCTGTGGTACACACCATTGTATCCACACTCGATATGTTGCTAAAGGCTTCAGAGAAGTTAAGGTCCCCCCACGACTCCCACAGATCCTCCAGCTCACTGGTGCTCAGACTCATTTTTCAGCACTGGTAGAGCACCACAGACCACTGGGAGATAACACACACCACCTCTGACTGGGATAGATCCTGTAAAAACAAGACATCAACTCATCATTTCCTGAGGCATACATTTATCTGGATAAAGATCCAACAGTTAAATGCTACCAGTTTTTTCTCATTTAACCTTCTGGTATCATATTTAAAAAGCAATTTTCTGTTACATAAAGCACGGCTTATTTTACCCATGTGGACTTGAACTGCATGAGCTAATAAAACACAAAGCCTCTTGTGGTATGCCACCAGATCCTGAAGAATCTTAATGTGGTTAACTTGTTAAAGCACTGCTTTCATGAGTTAATAGAGGCTCTCTGTTACTGTGTCACTCTGTGATTGATGTGCAGTCAGGAGGCAGTACAATAAATGTTTACATTAGCTCCACTAGCACAGAGTGCAGATTAGACATAAGGAAGTGGGATCAAGAATCCAAATAGGGTGTATTTCCGGAGCGTTCCGGGCATTCCAAGATAAAGCGTTGGTCAGGGTGGGAAACCTGATGCCATTTTAAAGAACATTTTCCCTTAACGTGCTTGTTATAGTAAAAAACAAAAAAACAACAAAACATGTTTCTTTTCTGCTGTTGAAGGAGAGGGTGAGAGACGAGCTGTCAACACCCAGATGATCAAAGAAAAAGCTGCTCATAACCTTGAATACGTCATTTTACAGCATCTGAATCTCATAACACAGGAACACATGCACACTATTTCAAATACAGGGTACATTAATGCTATGAGTAAGGCGACTGAAGCAATATACAAGATCACATAAATAGTTGTCTAGTGCAGCTTGGTACGCCAATAACCTGGCATGATTCTTTTGAGCCTAAAGGGTCACTGAAATGCCCAACCCTGCATGGCCTGCATTCACAGGTTTTTGCTGTGATGTCTCTCTCATCTCCCCTAAATGGCAGCCTGCCACGGTGGGAAAGATCAGAGGTGAAAGGTAATAGATCAAACCCAGAACACGAGTGGCTTAACCCTGCCGCTGCCCTTGACTGACTTGTACACCCACAGAGTGAATTGTGTGCAGAGATCAACGGGAGGCTTCACGCCTGCAAAATGGTCCGACCTATAGGTTAAAAACAAGGGTCACTGACCACTGTGTGACACAGCACGCCGGAAAGCAGTGAAATGTGACCGCGTCAGACATCTGTCTGTGAAGGAGACTTGTGCTGTCCACAGGATAGTTGGCACAAAGTCACAGAGGATAATGAAAGAAAACGCAAAGAGAAAATAAGCGTATACAAGGACACCTGGAACATATTAAGACGTGCAGCTGTCTAGTGTGTGTTATGTCTGCCTTTGGTATCTGTATCAGTGTACCATTCCATTCCATTTTATACTACTTTAAACTTCTTCTCCATGACATTTCAGGGGCAAATATTGTACTTTTTTTTCCACAACATTTATTTGACAGCTACAGTTACCGGTTAATTTGCAGGTTCATATTTTATACATACAAAACATATGATAGGAAGCTTGTAAAATATGATTCATTTTTACAGATTAAAATACCCAAAAGTATGCAAAGTAGTTAAAATAAGGTCTACGTTGACCAGCTGCAACATGAAAATGCTGTTTACATGTTAATGTCCCAGTAATGATTATGAAATAATCTAAAAAATAATAATGTAGATGGGTGTAATAGGTTATTGTAGGCAATGTAGCAATTTATTGAGCTTTTTCTTTTTGCAAATATTTAATTCATTGGATTAGCCAAAAATGTATTACATAGACTGTGATGCATGAATATTCTGTACTTACCACCCACTCCTAACAGAGGCCAATGAGGGATTTTACTTTAATTTTATCTCTCTAATAACTATTTCTGTAATTCTGCTTATTTTGAATGAAGGACTCTTGCCTGTAATGGATTATTTTTACATTTTGGTATTGCTACTTTTACTTAGTAATGGGTCTAATACTTCTTCCACCACTGCCAGTGATAAAGTTCCAGAAAACGTCAGAAACCAGATTTCAGTTTCAATTATTTTGAGACACTGGAGAGCATTTCATTCTAACAGAGGGATTTTCTATGCTGAGATAATCCCTCTCAATGGTCTCTGTCTAATTCCCTTATATTATATGGAAAACACCTGAAGGTGCCAGGTAGCCCCACTGGCTTCAAGCTAATTAACCTTTTAACACCCACACAATCAGATAACAGAGAACTCTCGCCCTCTCTGTGTATCTCTGTGTATCTCTCTCTTTCTGCATCTCTCTCCCGGTTTCTCCCCTTTTCACCCCGCGAGCATCCAGTTACAAATTAGCTGAAAATGTCTTTTGTTACTCAGTACACAGAATATAAAAGCGATTGAAGCCCATTTTCATGTGCTAATGCAAGACAAGAATGGTGCAGGTGCCGCATGTTTGTCAGAAGTTTCTCCTCCTGTCAGTCTCTATTTGCAGGCTTTAGTTCGGGATAAAGATCTTTTGCCTTTTAGGACAGGACATCAGATTTCCGCGTAGGCTACATTACCAGTAATAATGTTGCCTTGTGCGTCATTACGCATAAGTACCGAATCTAGGGAAAGATCCCAGGCCGCTGATGACGGCAAACACATACAATGTCATTGTTGTCATTGTTGATTTACATATGAAGCTGGAAACAAACTTCTCTTAGCAGATGTCAGCTTGGTATACAGTAGCCTGACTCCGTGTTTGAACGGAGAGGAAAATAAAGAGCGCAGGGACACGCTGGGAAGATGGAGAACTACAAAAACACCAAAATGTTATTGAAATATTCCTATAAGAACTGTCTGTTTCTCTTTCAGAAACAATAGTGAGCATGTGGTTGTATCCCGGCGTGGTCTCTGTAATAATAAGAATGAATACAGTTGTTAAATGTTGTTCCTTAAACTAATTAAGTATATTTTCATATATGCAGTATACGCACTGATATTCGCAGGTATCGAGCATCTCTGATTAAAGTGTTGTTTGAAAGCCGAGAAACTATTTATACACTCACTTCTCCTGCCCCACATTAGCTCATATTTTAAGCAGCTTACTTGTTTTTGATTCCTCCTCCCTCTCCAGAGTATCTTCTTTCAAAGAACAGAGTTGTTTTCGCTAAGTTTTGGTTCTGAAGGATAACTTCAACTCCACTGCAGGAAACTTGTGCGCACCACACCCTCCGCCTCTTTAAATGAATCCTGCTCCTTGTTCTGCACTTGCTGATACTCAGAAGAGCTACGCCTCCAAGGCTGGACCTAACGGCTATGGGGATTGACATGGCATCGCCCCAGGCGTTCAATAAACAGCAAGCAGCTCGGCGAGTTTCGGCCAAAAAGACAAATTGAACACGCGGAATTTCCTGCTTAGGACGCGCCATGTCTGGCTATAATAATAATATAACATTTTCACATTGCCGATCATTATGTGTTCCTACTTCATGCAAGTGTTTATATGCCATGCAGGTCTATACATGTCTATAACATGGCATGCACTGCACTGTAAGTATGGAACAATATTCTATGTTATTATCATTGTGTTAGCCTATACAAAATGTCATCATGTAAGAAAAATGCGATAATATTGTATAGTGCATGCAAACTTGAGAAATTGCACATTTTGACACCTGTTTAGATGCTGCACACGTTCTGTAACAGTGATTTTTTTTGTTATAATTTAGTGACTGCTATAAACAGGCTAATAAAACATAATAAAAAGCATATAGTATTATGTATGAAATTAGTAGAAAGGGGGCTGTAATCATGTAAGAACAAACAGTAATATATATTATATGCAAATTTAAGAAACTGGATATAAAATCTCACAGTTTTTTAAATTGCATTGGATTTTTATCATGATTTAGTGATTGCTATAAAATAAGGCCAAACCTTTAAACCACAAAATATAGGGTAACCACATTAAACCATATTACAAAGGCACCTCCTTGTGCTCCCTGCAGTGCCCCGCCCCAGTTACCTAAATATGAAACTAGAGCTGCAGACATTCAGTTAACCACATCTACTGTCGCCTGCTTCCACCCAAAACCGACAAATGGGTTAAACCCAACCTCCAGTCCCAGAGGGGTAACTGAAAACGCTCTCTGAATAACGAACAACACCAAAATCTATATTCATGATTTATATTTTAATCTGATGCCAGTTTCTGTCATGTAGAATCATTTTGGACAATCTGACAATCTTGTCCTGAAATTAGGAACAACAACATCAGCTGCAGAAGCCTAATGTGTTTCATTGTCGCTGGAGCCTTATTAAGTCTCATTTCAGGCACATCCTTTGGAAGCAGCACAAAGCTGTGTGGGAGGCTCATGTGATTACTGAAAGCTGCTGAAAGCTCACCTGCAACTCTGGTGGCCTCACAGCTACGCTCACCAGGGCAATTAACCCTAAGTTCAATACAATAGCAGAATCACAAAAAGAAGAAGAAACTGTGGAATTTACAAAAGTATACACATTAATGATGTTTTAATTGTCTAATCATGAAAGTTCTCAGAAATGAAAGTAACTATTTTGATGTCATGTCCAATGATTGAAGTATATCCATCATGTTTGCTCAGGAAAAAGGTATTGTCGACTCGTACAGGTCACCCTACTGAAGTTTAGTATGACTGTATGACCTGTATTCAGTGATGAAATGCAGCCAGCAGGCTGCTCTGACCTCATTAAAGAGAGCAGAGTAGTGAAGTCAGTTTCAATGAGGCTTTAAAGAGAGCTCCCACTATGCACGCATACCCATTGTCCTCCATATCAGGAGCATCAGGGGGGATTTGTAAGCCTTTCTGATAAGCATCCGTAGCCCTGTAGACTGCTGCCAACCTCTGTTCTGCAGTCCTGATTCACAGGGACGCCGGACTGGGAACAGCAGGGGTGTGCGTGTGTGTGTGTGAGAAAAGGCCATCCAATGTTGTGTTGACAGCTTTCTTCCCATAGTGGAAAAAAAAATAATGCAGGTTTAATAACTGTAATTCCATTTTTCACTACTGGTCCTTCTGTCCATGCTATACGACACCTATTGCATATCTGCCAGTTCTGGAAGAGGAGTCCCTCCTCTGTTGCTGTTGCTGAGGTTGCTGAGGCTGAGGGTCTTAGGATAGAAGATGTCTTTTGTTGTACATATTATAAAGCCATGAGACAAATTTGTGATTATAGGCTAAATAAATTAAATTGACTTGACATGATATAAGTTTTGACAAAGAAGTGTTGCTGGGATGCAGTTTTGTTCTATTTTTGTGTACATGCTCAAAACAACATCCAGGTTTTATTTATTTATTCAAACACTAGTGTGTTTCCCTAATTCTTTTTTGGAGAGTGCATTCACACAGTATGGCTACTTTCAAATATTCCTACAGTATTTTAGACAAGGCCAAGTTCATCGTCCACATTGTCACAAACAGGATAAACAGAAAGATCAGGAGATAGGAGATGGAAAAGGGTAGGCGACCGCAAGAGGGAAACAGGGTAGAGATGACGTAAAAGAAAGAGGAGGGTGGATGGGGGTGTGGGAGAAAAAAGTTGAGGAAAACAGAGGAAGAAAGATTGAGAGAGTTATTCCTAATGACTGCTGTTTCTATTGTAGTCTAGCCCTGTGTCACAGTGGGGGGTCTGACAGACTCAATCTATTTTTGTGCAAATCTCCATTCAGAGGGTCCCCCTCAAACTCATTCTCAACCACATCTTTACCATCAACAGTCGACCTCCCTCCTACTCTGAGGCGCCCTCTTGCATTTCTCTACTCCCTCACATTCCTGCTTTTCTAACCTCACTCATCTTTCACCTAATTACTTATTCATTTACAATTATCTTTCAGGAGGATAAGGCCCTGTATGAGTGAAGCTGAAAGCAGTGCTCAGAAGAAGTGGATGGAGCTTGTGAAGGAGTGTGTGAACATGACGAAGCAATGGACCTTTTAAAAATTCATAGGACAAAAGATTGGCAGCTATTTGTTCAATTCTTGAGTTTTGGAGCCAATGTTTTGTCACTGCTGATATTCTGCGAGCTCATGATGAGGTGATCTTTTGTGTCTCTCAGGGATATGTTCATGCAGGTGCATGTTTGGCAAGAAGAGTGCGTCCCTGTTGGGAAATGTAGCAATCAAGGCATTCCTCCCATTGACAGAGCATCCATTTCACCAGTGAAACCTGAGAACTGCTCAAATGTTGAACATGCAAAAAAACATGAGAATATACCAAGAGGCTTTGTGTTAAACAGGTATGTGAAATAGATTACTTCTTAAACCTGATTTTTTTTGGCCACTTGAGGACAGCAGAAACAAGCTGTACTAACAGATTGTCATCTTTTAAGTTGGCATGGTGAACTTGTTAGCAAACAGTTGCTTATTTAGCAGCCACAGAGCAACATTAGCATTCATTTGGAGTCATGTTTCTGGCCATGTGGCAAATGTTTCTGCATTGTTTGCTCTATACCACCTCCTGAGGGAAATATCTGACTCTTAAGTTGCTAACTGCTGCACTTCTGTTCATCAGCTAGTTGCTAACTGTGTCTGTCTGCCATTTGGTGCTGGGCAGGTAGTGTACAGTGGGTTTTTCAGAGGTTTTTCACTTAAAACAGCTGCCGGCTGTTGCTGGGAGCGACGCTGATGAGGACAGTGAGAGTGAGCTGAGGGGTGCTGCAGAGTTGGGCGATAACTATGTGGGTTTATCACTATATGCAACACCTTTTGGTGCTAGAGCAAAAGTCAGAGGATCACCAAAGTCAGTAGAATACATTGTCTACTTGTACAAAATTCCATAGCAATCCATCCAATAGTTGTTTAGATATTTCAGTCTAGACCAAAGTGGTGGACACACCAACTGACATACAGACAGACATTGTCATCCCTAGAGCCATGCCATTAGCATGGCTAAAAAACAATGATTATTGCACCTTTAAAGTCTTGCATTTTATATTGTCTTTGCTTTCTTCTTCTCTCCGTCTCTTTCTCTGACTTCATTGAATCTGTCAGTGCCTTCATGCTTAGCTGTTGACTATGACCGGCTGTGGCGCATACAGTCCATTGACTTTGTCTATCATCTCTGCACGCAACAGTAACTCAAACAAAGTTCTGCATTCCCAAGCCTTACAGGTTTTTGTTCACCCCCACCCTTTCAGCACTCTTGTGTGCACACACACATACTCACACCATATTCATTAATATGAGCCAGGTCATTGGGATCATGCAGGAGATGGTTAAAAAGCTGAAGAAAAGTCTTGCTCCAGGGGACAATGAGTGTCCAGTATGGATTAGTGAATGACAGAATCTGTCCACAGGCTGCATGAGAAGGTGTCTGTCTCATTGTGTTTCCTGGGGGCTGTAGCTCTAATCTAGTAATCTTATCCTGACAATCCCGATGTGAGCTTCACAACATGCTGCCTTTCCATGCTGCTGACACAGAGTTCACAGATAAGGTGGCTAACATTCACCCCTATTGTCCTGTCACGCTAAATGAAAAATGGACCGTAAGCATTGCTGGAATGCGCTGGTGTTTTGGAGAAGCCTGCAGCAATAGCTTCACCATTACTTGTAGGTGTTGCCTTGCTAGCCTACGGCTGTGCATGGAAGCCTCAGTGTTGACGTAATGTCACTGGGATCAAGTTCATGGTTTAACTTGAGTTTGATACTTTTAAGTTGCATCAATGGTAAACAGGCTGATTTAACATAAACAAAATGACATTCCTATTGCAAACAAGATATGTCAAGTTTTACAAGAGCATGAGCACTGAGGGAAAAGCAAACACTGCATGCTTTGTTGGATATAAACACGACTCGACAGCACTCAAACAAGACGATGGAATAAATTATGTAAATAAACATGTTAGCAGAAAGCCTGACTCACTCATTTATGAAAAAATATCTAAATGGCGATACACTGTAAATATCATGTCCTTTAAAAATGACCCTGTGGCACAAATTGATTGATCAAAATCACCAGAGCAACATGTGATGGAAAATTACCTCAAGCCATTTTTCTCTGTCCTGGGTGGTTCTCATTCATGGTCTTCCCACCGATCACAAACACACAAGCGAACGCAGCACTGCAAGGGGATTACAACCAGGATGTGGCAACCCAGGCAGCATCTGGAGTTGAGCCCTGTGCGCCTGGAGCTCCTAGTGAGGGGCACTAGCACTAGAACTCCTATTCATCTAGTCTTTCTTCATGGTCTCAACTCTAACCCTGAGCTTCAGTTACATCTATTACTCACAGGCAAAAACATATGAGGCCATTTGTAGTCTTTCTTTGTTTATACCGATGTGTGACAGTGGGAGAAATATTCAAGGGAGCATGCATGAAACAAAAGCCAGAAAGAAGATTGAATCAGAGATAAAAAGGAAAGAAAAGAGTCAGCATCGGCACAAGGGATCAAACAGGAGTGAGGCACAGGATGTGCTGTGTTCAGCATGTGTCTGTTTCTCCCATCACTCTGCAGGCTGTGGTGGAGATAGTAGAGATCTGCTTCTCATTATAATATAGAAAAGGATTTAGAGAGGAGCATAATGGCTGACTGCAGTCTTAACCCTGTCACTCTGACGCCCCAAACCATCGAAAGCCTTTCCCGAACCTCCCAGCCACATTCAAACCACAGCTAGTAAATAAAAAACAGCTTTGCTGCCTCACGTTAGCCTCCCAGTACTAGGCACGCCATACATCAGAGGCTGAATGGAGGCCAATAGCCTGATGTCCATCCATTCATCAAAACCATGGCAGGCTTCGCATGTTTCAAAGTTGCACAGCGCAGGCTTTCCTGGGCCCTATGACTGCCAGTCCAGCTGGATGTCAGGAGCTTGATTTGTGAAAGTGTTTGCTTATATATGTGGTAAAATACAGTCAGTTCCCCTCAGGAATACACCTCCGCTGAACATTCAAAACCCTAATGAGCAAAAGCTGTGTGCAAAAGTCCCATTGTGGTAAAAGTTTCCTGTGTATTTTCACACTGGTGAGCGGAGAGGACTAACACAAAAGAAGGATGGAGAAGAGGATGAAAAGAGCAGGGCATGAAAGACACATCCTGCAGAAGTTCATGAAAAGAGGAAGGAGGCAGTGATTGTTATTATTTTTTCACCCATGTTTTCCTCTACTTTTTTAGACCGTGTAAAGAGCTCCTTGGCTCTATTTGTGGTCTTGTTCCTCCACAGCTGTTGCAGGCCCTTTTTATCATTTTTCTAACCAGCTGTTCAGGCTGTGATCACAAGCATAGGGCCCTGAGAGATTTATCTTTGATGCACACACAAAAATGCATTTTCAGATACTCATGCGAGTAGTTAACACCCTGATTTATGAGAAAATGAACCATAAAAATACTTTATCTCCTGTCACACCAAAGGCAGATCAACCTGAAGTATATAAACTTTTTTTACCAAGTTGCATGTTTTAGAAAGGACTATCAATCTCATAATGATTGTGGGAATCTGTGTGCTGCAAAAATAACCCGATTTAAGAGGCTACTGTGATTGGTGTAGTTTGGGGGATGATTGTGCTCAGATGTCAGAGGGAATTCCTCACTTTCATAATCATGGGGAACATACAATGGGTACTCTGTGATACGAAGGTAAAGGGGGCAGTTAGTACTTCAGTTAAAGCATAAAGGTAAACGCCAGTGTAGTTCTTCATTACAAACCTTTCCTGCTGCCAATCTCAATACAACTGCCCTGAACTGTGCCTCACTTTCCTCATGTATATGCACACGTGGACTCACTCTTGCACACTCGTTCACACACAGGCAAAGTTCAACAAGCTGTGGTGTATAATTGATTGGATTTTAATGTAGCCCCTGAAAGAGTGAGAGGATGGTTGATATAAATAATTTGCCTCATTTCCCAGCTGACCTCTTTTTCTCTCTCTCGTCATAGTATTTAATGGCTGGCCTGTTCTTAACCCTCTGACATCTGGTGCAAACACAGGGACCCATTTACGGCCTATTCAAAACACCCAAAAGACAACAAAGAACAATCAATCACATCTGGCTCAGCACTGCATTCTGTGTGTATTGCTCATATCTCACCTCAGTTATAAGGAATCATGTCTTTATGTATATATTTCTTATATTTACATTATGAACTTTATTACATTCCTTCAGAGGAATAGTTCAACATTTTGGGGCATACGTTTGATTTCTTTGCCAAGAGTTAGATGAGAAGATCAATACTGTCCTCATGTCTGTACGGTAAATAGCAGTCGTTAGCTTAGAGGTGCTGGTAGATGGATTTTGTTAGAGCAGGCTAGTTGTTTCCCCTGTTTCTAGTCGCTGTGCTAAGCTAAGCTGAGCTTACAGACATGAGAGTAGTATTGATCTTGTCATCTGAAGGTGCTTTCGTTCTTGGAGCAACTCAGTTTCAAAGTTTGATTGTTCTGGCCTGAGCAAATAAACAATAATTATGATGTTCTATTTTAGGCTACAACCATCGCTATTTGGCCACATGATGACATTAGAGTAGGTAGATAGCATCAACCTGTAGTGTATGGTACAGGTCGTTGGTATTGGAGATAGTCGGGACCTGCTGCTGCGGTGTTGCGGCCTGCTGCATCACATTGATACAAAACATCAACCTTGCTGCCGTGGCAACCACCCCCTGTGTGAAATCACCTCAACTCTTGGCTAGGAAGTGAATAAGCCTATTTCCTAAAATGTCAAATTATTCTTTTAGCACAATCCTAGCTAGATGTTTATAAAAAATCTCCCCGTGCACAGTGTGTGTGGTGAAAAGGTTGGTTAGTAGTAAGGTCCACTCAACCTTCAGGCTTTGTCTGAACATTATATTGCTATTTTTTTATCTGAATGATTGTGTGTATTTAAGCTTTTAGTAAAGCAGGACTGCTTTTCCGGAGACTCTGTTCCATGCCTGGTATAAGATGGTACCCACTTCCTCCGATTGAACCAGCCAAAAATGGCCTTCCCTGCAGCCAGGGTGGGAGAACTGGGCTGGACAATGGGAGAGCAGGATGGACACCAGATCAGAGACTGTGGTAGAACCTTTACATATATAAACAGTCAGTGCCCCCAAACCCGACAATTCTAACTCCAACACTATGGTTTTCTGTCTGGGACAATGATGCATATAAAATAAGCACAAACTTCTAAATCTTCAAACTGATAATAGTATGATTTGTCCACGTTACTGTGTAGATCTGCTGATGCAGAGTTGGTGTGTTTTAATTAGAAGGAGCTAATTAGTGCATAATGATTCACACATTTCAAACACATACTCAAGACATTTTAACCACACCGTTATCTATAACTCCTCCCATGTGGGGTAAGGGAGTGTTTAGCTGAGGAGCCTCAACTTTTAGCACAATATTAAATAACCTAAATGTCTTAGTTTTGTTGCTGGGTAAGTCAAGATCACTGAATTTCTTGTTTGACAGCAAAAGGAGGAAATTATCTGAACATCTTCTGGCTGCAGAGACAGGTGATTATGAAACTGGCCCTGACACAACACAAACACACTGTGACCTTGTGAAACCTCAGCTGTAAAATATGCACACGGTCGAGTTCCTACATGTCACAGGCTATGGTCTGGACTTCAGAGTGCCAAGGCCATTTCCTTAAGTGTGCTGCTCCCTGCCCCACCCCCATCTCATTTCCTGCATACCCAAACAAAAGCTGCTTCTGAGAAAAATACACAACGACCTACATTTCCGTGTAGCAAGCAGACTAATTCATCAGTATGTCTGTTTACAAGGTACAGAGCACTTCACCTTTAACAAGACAACAAAATAACCAGTCCAAAACAAAGAGCACACCTTAACTCACCCAACAAGTCAAGACTTCAAGAAATGAAGTATGAAGCTTTACTGCACTTGCAGAACCAAGAGAGTAGTGTTCATCACTACCCTCCAGCTTTGATCTGGCTGTTGCACAGGAGTGGGTTCCTTCTGTCAGAAGGAGCCATTTAGCATATTACAAATGGACTTCATGCCTCAGCTGGAAACTTCTCCCCATAAAAGCAAAAGGTACAAATGAAGATTAAATAGCAGAATTGTTACCAAATCAATATTTAAGTCCAAAAAAGGTTCATAAAGTGAACCAAATTCTCACACAGGCTTGAGTTAATGCTTTGACTTTGCTTACAAGTAAAACAATCTGAAATCAGCAAGACCGAGTCTTGTTTTTAGAGGATCCTACGCATTTTGTGGGGAGGTTTCAGACCCAAGTATCACAAAATTAAGTTGTCCATTTGGCTGAAACCAGTGAACATTTAACCTTTGTGGCACAGCTGAGAATTTTTAAGTGACCTGGTTCTTTGACTCTGTAGGGGAATTTTAAAGTACTTGGCACTGCATTTAGTACTGAAAATGCAGTGCCAATAAGCAGAAGCTTCCAAACAGCTTGCTTAATATTTACCATTTGTCCTGAAATTCCCCATTAAATACTGGTGGTTGCTGCAGACCAACATTTACTACACATCTCCATTAAAGCTGAACAACAACCCAGCAGTGAATCGTTACCCTACTTTAGGAGAAGATTACAATGTTGTGCAAATGCTTGGCAGCATTTACCTTGAAGATTCCTTGGCTGTACATCTTGTATATGCAAGACAGCAAGAATCCAGCATTAATGATAGAAAATGTACAGTCTTGGTAATGCAAAGTACTACAAAGGCAAATTTTAGTCTGCTTTTATTCATCATACAATTAAAGACAGGCATGACACTCATGAGGCCCCACTGTCTTCAGACTCCAGCTTTCATCTGGTTGTTGGGTGGTAGAGGCTTGCCCAGGTGAATCCCCACTGTCAAGCCAAACTCCTTGGTGGCATGTTGCTCACGGACTTCAGGCTTCAGCTGGAAACCCTTCTCGCCATCGAAGCAATCTAGAGGAGTGAAGGAAAGCGGCTCTTCTCCCAGGAGGCCCTCCAGTCGTGTACGCCAGCCCTCCAGCATGGTGTTGCGTGCCTCAGAGGGAACGTGAGATGGCGCCCAGAAGATCTGAGGGGCCAGAACCTGGAAGCCACAGTAGTGAAGGATGCCATTCTGGAGAGGGGAACATTAGTGTTGGTATACAGTCACTTGAGATGTTGCATTTGCCACAGTTAACAGCCCATTTAATACTTGGTCGAGTCATTCTATCCTGAGGCAGTACCTGCAGTGGCCACAGTGTGACATTCATGTCTCCATTAATGCCATTTTCACTGAACATGGACTCATGAGACCCAGTGGTGAAGGACAGCATTGCTTTCTTGTCCTGTGCACAAAGCCAACAAATTTGGAGGAAATGAGCCTCAAGACCAGTAACGCAAGCAAGCCTCTTGATTTGAGGCCTTACCTTGAAGATTCCCTCGGTGTATCGCTTCTCTTGTGAATAGGCAAAGCCCAGCGTGAGCACCCGGTCAATCCAGCCCTTCATGATTGCAGGAAGAGTGAACCAGTACATGGGGAACTGGGAAGTAGAATTTAAAATTATTTTAATGCAAAGGGATTAACAAAACGCATTAGTGAATGGGATTCTACCTGAAAGATGATGAGGTCTGCCTCAGTGAGTTTACGTTGTTCTTCAGTGATGTCAGCAGACAGTTTTCCTGTCTCCCATGCCAGTTTGGTCTCTTCCGCATAACGGAAGTGATCGGCATCCGTAACCTCTCCTGCAGAAACAAAATGTTGCCTGTAATTCTGAAGAGCAATCAAAAGCTAAATTTTAATGCCAGCAAGATGTTTATATACCAGTGATGTCCTCAGCAGTAGCAGTGGCTTTAAACTTCATAGAATATAGGTCAGATACTTCTACTGTGCAGCCCTTAGCCATTAGAACTTCCACAGCAACATCTTTAACTGCAGCGTTGAATGAGCCAGAGCTCTGGTGGGCATACACAATCAACACTTTCTTTGCTGCTAAACAAAGAATTACAGGTTAAAAATGTTGCAAGCAAAACACTAATAAAATTTATGATAGCTAGCCTTACAAACACTGTCAAAACTTTCAGCAAACACAAGAATGCAGAGCAGAAAACTCACACATTCTGAAGCACAATGTCAACTGCGAATGCTATGACACTGTTCTGTCAATAGAAAGAGCTGCTTCTCCTGGAGAAAACCTCAAAGTGCTGTTTTTATACACCAAGCCTTCTGGCTCATTTGCACTCTCCCAGGTGCTGCCAATCAGCAATCAAGGCCATCAATCAATCAGCTGGCAACGGGGGATTATCTCTCAGGACTCTCATCCACATATCTACATCTCTTTTACTGAACCTGGACAGCATTTTTTAATGGGGAGTGGAATTTTTGTACCACTAAAAGCCAAGAATATGTAGGTTTTATCAGTGAAACTAGCTGCAGGTGTAGCTTGTAAGCTTACAATAGTCTTACAATAGTACTCTTGCACATACATCTTCTACTTCAAGGCGATGTGTGCTTTTCCCATTTTAGCCCAACCAGAAAGAGACAGAGTGTGTTTTTGTCTGTGTCTCTGTTTCCATGTCTTTTATACAGTAACCATGTGGATATTTGACAGCATGCATGTCTGTGTACAAGATGTTTAAAAATTGTGTGCCACTCCTGATGCCTTCCAACCACATGAAGCAGATGTGGCTGAGTGATCCTCTCACTCTACTGTTACTGGTTTCCAGCTCTGTTTTCCTTTACATTACGTTGTTCTAAAGAAACAGTTGCCTGCGGTCGAGCCCACTCACGAATGTTGCCCTGTAAAAAAACATAGACTCAGCAATGGACATCAAAGGCAGACATGAGCTGGCACACATCTGGGACCAAGATCAGTCCTAAGTCCCATTTATCCAGCCACTGTGAGGAGGAGGGGTTAAGGAACAACTGCTTCATAGGCACACATGCATGCAAGCACATGAGTGAGACATATGGATACCCTTTGTCAGCTATCTTTCTTCCCATTGTCTCCTTTTTCTCACTTATTGAGACTGATTTGAGTTTTAAGGGTTGGTAGGTACAGTTTTTGTCAAACCACTACATGCATATGATGTTGTTGATGTGTTTATGAGGTCTACTCTTTTCATCTCTGTGGCCTCTGTTTTTTTACACCATCACCACACTAGTATGTTGAGTCTTCATTGTGCTTCATATTGAGCCTCTGGCTGCATTCCCTCTGTTGTGACGGGTAGGGATCATGTTTTGCTGGGAGGTGTGTTTTCATGGTTTGTGATGTATTGAGCTACATGATCCCCGACTGATTTGTTGCAACATTGCTTTATGTACTGACAAGTATGTTTCACACTTTCTACTACATGTGTCAGGTATTTGGTGTGTGCTGCTCAAGGCTTTCAGCCCATTTTACGTGTCTTATCCTGGACATACAACATAAAAGGAACATCTGCAGCCCACCTGCCTTTTGGAACTCCTTTATATATAACCACAACCATGTAATTAGAGAGTACATCGGGGTATAAAAAAGGTAGATACACAAGGTACACACACACAAAAGTACACAGGCTTTTGGCTTGTTTGTCTGAAAAATATGAAAATGTATCCTACAGTGCCATCATATGGCCAATGTGAGAAAATACACCAATTTGGTCCTTTTTATATATGGCCAAACTTTAAATAAAATGCTTATACTTACTGCACTTAAGGATAAGTTGCAACACTATCCAGATGCTACAAAAGTAAAATAAGATTATAATAAATAAATTATGTAAATGTGAAAGGACAAAAAGGACAAAACTAACCTACCCATGGAGGTATTACCAAAATGGCCTACCAGGGGCCTAAGGGGTCAAGAAGCCCCTGAGCCAGAGCTTCTGTTGGAAGTGACTGTTGCTAACATTTTATGTTGTAAAAAGACTCAAAACTAGTTTGAATAAGGTTGAATAAGGACACCATATCCAGCTGCAGAAGACCTAAATTAAAATTAGTAAAGAAATTTAAGTATGTTTGGCAGCAGAACAGTTCTGCCTTAAGCAAATATAACCTGCATCACAGGTTTCCTTTGTTGATTCTATATAACATTTTGTATAGTATCCTATAGTTTCTTGTATAATACCTGTGGGAAGGAGTGTCATTGTGGATCCGCTGTTGCAGGAAGCTTTGGACTCTTCATCTTCAGCATGAACAGAATACTAAAGTTGAGGTGCAATGTTTGGATAACCTGCAAAATGTCACTGAAAAGAGGCAAGATGGCGATGGGATGGGTGCGGAGTGCCTTTTTGGCATCTGTGCCCAGGGGCTCATTACCCGATAATCCATCCATACAGAATTGTTCCTCGTGCTTTTTACCACTAGATGGCGACAGTGCCCAGTTTCTCTTCCAGTGAATAGATTGATTTGATGCAGTTTATGGTTTAATCACAGTTTGTGAATATCTGCCAGAGCTTGAGGAGGTTAAGGCCAAAGTGAGTAATAGCCATCCAGATGGTGAGTCATGGATTGTGGCTATATATTGGCAGAACAGAATCACTGTAAAGCATGCAAACTGCAACCTTTAACAGATTAATGTCACTGATCTAATCACTGGAATGACCATAAGTAAACAGAGCTCAAGGATTTACTGTGATACTTTTGGCACACTGTCAGCACTGCTGCCTGGCAGGGATACAAATTAAAAG
Organism: Maccullochella peelii; assembly: GCA_002120245.1. Lineage (NCBI taxonomy): Eukaryota > Metazoa > Chordata > Actinopteri > Centrarchiformes > Percichthyidae > Maccullochella > Maccullochella peelii. The sequence continues at coordinate 90,674 of LKNJ01001357.1, read as the reverse complement.
TCATTGAAGTTCTTTCAGCTGGAGGAAGTTTAGATCTTGCAGAGGCCTCTAAAATATCTTCAAAATACTTCCTAAACCGGGCACTTCTTCTATTGTTTCATTATCATAACCAAGTCACCAACTCACGGAAATTCTCTCATTATAGGAGAAGAACACAAATGACAAAAATCAGATCTTTAAGAAAGTGTCATTATTCCTGACCCCATTTTCAACATTAACCTGAGATTAAGTCAAACCCAGACATGGAGTATCCGTGATATCACCCGAAACTCTGTATTTTTACTTACCTTTTAACAACAGTTGATAGTGAGTCTATTAGCTTTGTTAGACTGGCTAAACTATGTGTGACTGAGATTAAATTACAATAAACTAGCTTCCACAAAATTACTTCTTCAACAAAGTAGTTATACAGTACGTACTAGTCCACTAGAGAGCAGCATACACCAGTAAGCGCCATGTTGCATCACCTGCAGCAGGGAAATCACCATTTCTCATGACTTTGAGATGACAGCAGCTGCACCATTGTTGGATATTTGTACAAAGTTTGGAGTTGGAAGATGTAATAAAAGTTTGTTATTGGTAAAATCATTATATTCCAATCAGGAAAAAGCTCAGTTTCATACATTTATATCAAACAGCTGCTTCTGTGGTTTCCTCTCTTAAACCGAAAGCTGTTTTTATGATTTGCTAATGAAACAGAAGTGGCCACAAGAGGGTACATCTGGTGTATCCTTAAAACTACCTGTTTCGTTGAGTGAATGTTAACAGTACTACATCACTGGTTGCAGCATAGATAACCAAGCGTAAGAAAACCTCTTATACAAGTCTGTATACACAGTCCATGCCAGTAAAGGAACATTTTTTGTATGATACAGTGAAAAGTGAAAGAACACTGGTGACAAAGAGCGCTAACAAGCAAGTGTCTGTCACTTGTGTGCATATGCATTTAATTCTTTGGCTTAAGAATAACATCACATGTATCGAATCATTCGCCACATTTAACTGTAGTTAACTTTAACATCGCCTTAAAAATGGGCTGATTCATCCTCCTTGAACTCTTTCATCCTCTGACTTTTTTGTTTAAGGTCACAGAGGGACAAAGAGAGCAGCTGAACATAAATAAGAGGCCTCTTTACTTTTCAGTTTTTAATGAATCAATAAACATGTAAACCTGCTAGTACGTATGTCACAGCAGGCATAGCGTACTGATCTCAAGGTGGATCATGCTCATTTTCTGTTAATGTTCATACTGTAAAGTGTGATTAAGACTGAAAACATCCCCAATGCGAGAGTTCTGAGTTCTCAAAATCACAGAGTAAATTCTCATTCTGATATCTATAATGACGGAAAACAATGAAAGCCTCAAGAGAGGAAAGTGTGATCTAATCATTCTCTCACCTTCAGTTCCTCACACATAGTCTCCCTTTGGATTAATGTTAACATTTCACAATACTATACAATACAATACAGTCACAAGACTGAATTGTCTGCCTTATTCTTAACTGGAATCTTTCAGGTCAGCTGCAAAATCCTTTTTATAAAATGGTGTCACTGTACATATTGCATTGGGCCTGACTTGTGACCATGTATTTTAATCAGTTTGCATTCCTGGCTGTTCTTATATCAGACCAGTAAACTGCCCTCAGTTCAGTTATAAAGGGCCGATAAGGGTCCGTTATAGTTTCCTGGTAACGGATGGTCCCAAAATAAGGAGAGATGCACACCTCTTCTTGCAACAAAAAAGAAGGAAAAAAGAAAAGGAAACAGAGCAGACACTTAGATTGTGCATTTGCAAAGTTGATGTGTCTTTTTTTTTCATTTTACATGCTCCTTGCTATTGTAGTTTTTGTGTTTTCTCAAGAGAAACATTTTCTGCCCTTTTCTGATGTCTCTAAATTGTATAACTTCAGCTTGAAAATTAATATGCTGCTTTACTTCACGTCAGTACAACATACTGTATATAATGTCAGTCTATGCTCACCTTTTCTGTCCTCATCTGGATAATAAGTCACTTGTTATATGTTTGTCAGCCAAGTGGGGTTTCCTGAGCCAAAGCCCCTGAAGGCAACACAATGAAGTGATGTTCAATGAACTGTGACGGCATCTAGCAGGAAAAAAACTGAGTTACATTGTTAATGGAGTGGATGACAGACAACCCTTTTGCATATTTATATAATGTTACAGCACCGGTATGTACCAAGATTAGAGTCATTGCTTCCAGAGTAAATTCTCTGACTGAAGTGCAGGTCTCCATCTTTATCTCCGTCTTTGCCTCTGCCCCCGAGGAGTTAGAAACAGGTGTCCTCTGTAATGTCTGTCATACTCAATTGGCTGAGCAGACGTTCTATTTAAGTAGTTAGAGTAAGCAACAAATTGAAGCTGCTGCTTTAAAGTTTGAAGGAAATAACTCTCGAATTTTAACTCACATAAAATGTCATACAGGCATTCCCCAGTGTTATTCTCAGGTGTGCAACAAATCCGTCTGCTCTGCTTTTCCATTTAAGCTTCTCTTTAAGGGGTCCGTTTACTGCTTCATTCTGCTTCTCTGGGTTGTTCTTTCTCTTTCTTTACAGTTGGGAATTTTGTGACCAGGCCTGAAAGCAAAACTGAACAAAGTACCAGATGGGAATTTAAACCGTATAAAAACTTGTTTAGGTGGCTGGATAGGTTGTTTGTTTTTTGTTTTTTGATAAACTAAAGACAAGGGGACAACTCCACTGAATTAAATTATAGCACGGCTCTTCACTTTACTTTACTTTACTTTTGCAAAATGCATGGCAAACTTTGTTCCACTTCTTTCAAATCTTTCAAAGATAAATCTTCAGTATCTTGAGGGAATGTGTGTGTGTGTATATATATATATATATATATTACACAAACTAATGCAAATGCAAAGTTTCACAGGATGATGTTGTGCCGTCTGTGGCAACAAATTAAAGGTAATGAAAGACTTTTTTTATGGCACAGACCACAACTCTCACAACCAACTGACGCCTTGGAAATTCTGTTATACAAATAAGATGCCTCTAATTTTGATCCCATCTCCCCAGGGTTCTTAGGTGGCACACAGTCTAGGGCTGAGTCAATTAATCAATTAGACTATCGACAGAAAATCAATCACTAACTATCCTGATAATTGATTAATCACTGAAGTCACACATCAAGCAAAAGTGATTCTCAAATGCAGGGATTTGCTGTTTTTCTCTGTTTCGTAGTATTGTATATTGAGTATCTTTGGGTTTCTGACCCTTAATTGGACAAAACAAGCAATTTGATGACATCACCTTGGGCTCTGGTGTTTAGTATTTTTATTTTATTTTAAATACTTAATGGTTGCTTTATTAATTAAAAGCCATCAGAATAATCAACAGTCAAAATAATTGTTTGTTGCAGCTCTGACACTATCAGTCAATTCTTGTTCATTTTTAATCTCAACAAACACATTATTCATGGGACTGTAATTTTTGATGAATACTATTGTCATTGACATTTTTGTCTGAAGTGCCTCATTTTCCTTCAATAATTAATTAGAAAAGATAAAGAGCTTTTGGAAGTTATGCCAAAAACCTTGAGAAACGCAGCAGTGCTGCTGTAATGTCTCACCTCTCTTCCCCTCCTCCACCCCCCTCTTCCTCCTCACAGCTGTAGCCATGGTGACAAGACTGATCGATTAGATGTCATCTGATTCCAAATCAGCAGAAACAATATATGACAGCAGATGGTAACCAGACAGAGAGGAGAACTGAGGGAGGCGGTGGGAAAAACAGGGACCAAATTAAAATTAAACTACTTCAGCTCATTTGCATTTACAGTGTGTGATTTGTTGGTAACACGTGAGGGTTACAGAAACTGGCAAAAAGACATGACAGAAGGTAACAGTGATAGAAAGTAAGAGGGAGTAAAGAGGGACAAAAAGTTGGACTTGAACCTGCAGTAATATACAGTAGGCAAACACAAACAAACACAGTGGGTCAACACAAACTTTTTTATAAATCTTGTGTATGTGTCTTGACATAAAGTTTGAACTATGAAACATACTGAAAATTCATTTGTTTTACTGTGGGTGTGAGCACACACATGTTCATCAACACATAGGCGCACATGTGCATGCATGAGGAGATGAGGAGGAGATGAAAATGTGAGGTTTGTGGCTCTGGCCTTTTAACAGATGGTGTCCAGGCTGAGACAGACGAGGAGTTAAACCCAGGAGAATTGGTGTAAAACAGGGGGAGGAGAGGACACAAGACACAGACAAGGTGGACTGTAGCAAAGGGCACAGAACCTGACAGAAGCTTTACAACTGCAGCACAGACACAGGACTTTTTTATTATCTGATTTGAATATTTTTAATGCATTTGGAAATAAAATAGATCGTTAAAAATGTCTGTGGTATTTGAAATCTTCATGGCATTGCATCATTAGTCCTGGTCAGGTGTCTGAGCTTATCCCAAATCTGCAGTATAGAGTTAAAGTTCTGACACATGTGGAGGGATCGGGGCATTATCTGTTCATTAGACCTACTGTGAAGCTAGGCTGCAGTCAAACGTGGAGCCTTTAGATAACAGACGTTACTCTCAAAGCTCTTACTTTGAGAGAAACCTCAAAAAAATAAAAGGTAGATGAATAAAATAGGAATTTGAGAGAAGAATAGACACACCAATATGTGTACATCTTACCCTTATATGTTGATACCAGGCTGCAGCACTTTCTTTGCTGTTTCTTTAAGAAGAAAAATGTAATCTTAATGTTAAATGTTTTGATTGACAGAAAGGGACATTTGTCAGATCTCATAATACTTATGTGTCCTTATTTGCCCAAACCCTTTGTATGGGATATGAATCTAAGTTGTCAGTGATTATTACATTGTTTGAAGTAAAACGAAAGGCCAGACCACCTGTAAAAAAAAAAATCAATCTGTAAGTGTACAACTATATCTCATGGTCTCATTGGCTGTCTTGTTTTTTATTTCGATTTTTTCATGGTGTTACTGTCTGTTCTGCAATTACTGCACACAGGTAGTCAGGATCCGTGGTCTTTGTCTGTTTCCTGTTGTATTTTTGAAGTATTGTCTTTCCTGTTTCCTGTTTGTTCTGCCCTCGTGTCTGTCAATTAGCCACACTTGTTTTCCAGTGCACACCTGCCCCTGATTCCTTTGTTAGCTCTTCCCTATGTATACCTGTTCTTTTTCTTTGTTCTCTGTCGGTTCAATGTCCTCTGTGCGTTGTTCCTGTGTTGGACTAATTTCTAGTGCTCTTGTGATTTCCCATACCTGGACTACCCTGCTTGTGTGCCTGCCTACCTGTATCATCAAGTAAGCATTTGAAAAAATCTTTGCAACTGCTTTGATCCTCCACTACTGTCTGCTTTTGGGTCCATCTCCTGTTACTCCCAGTCATGTCCCATGACACAGGTGGCTTGTCATGAAACACACACACACATTGTAATCATGTTAACACCACATCCACTGACCCTCAGCTCTCCCTGATGATGACAGTGTCCTCTCATTCTGACAGTGTAGCTACCAGAGAACTAAAACTATTCTCACTGTTTTTTCCTGAATATCGTATTAGGCTGTGTCCCTTTTTCACCTTTGCTGTTTTCCCTTTTTTCAAAATTAAAATGTACACACATATGATGTTGATAGTTTAAGAGTCTAGATGTGATGAATTTACACTCCCAACACCTCAATATACAACATGTATCCAAATCAATGAAACAGCTACATTAAGTCTAACCAGGCTGAAGAAATTCAAGGTAAAGGATGCATTTCCTGTCCTCAAATCAATCTGGTCATCACTGAGAAGGGCGTGCAAAATATTAATGTTTCCTAACATCAATTCTGAGAAATCATCTCCATCCCGTGACGTGTCTCTCTTCCTGTGATGAGCAGCATACCCAGGATGATATTTCCCAATCGACGAGACAGAAATGGTCACATCTTGGAGAGGGAATGTTAATGATGTTAGCCATATGCCAAGGCCTCCTCAATAACCGCACATGATCCCCACTGAGCGTTTAGGGTGCCATTTCTGACAGTGTCTGAGGGAACTTTTCCCAACATCGGCACAGAGGTGAAATCCCTTTGGTGATTTATTCACAATGATTATGTTAGTAATGATTAGCACTGACATTTCCCTCTAAGAGATGAGCAGATCAAAAATAAAATACCACAGCCACAATACCACACCTACCACACAGCCTATAAATACAAACTGAACCACAATATCAGGCTTTTCTACATAGATACTGTACATGTGTTGTAATAAAAGGCAGCAGATTGAATAATCTTTATTAAACTCGGTGCCCATCGCGGTTTTTTGTTGCTTGGAAATGAGCTGTTTTTGATTTACAGCCCTCATACAGACTGCTTATCCCTCACCCTGTATATCTATCAGCACTGGGCCTATTAAAGTGTTGCAAACGGCAAAGCATGTGCTCTGGTGAAATTAACAGCTTATGACCAAACCAAATGTTGTGCACTGTGATTTACAGATTCCCAGCTATCTACAGGCCCATTTAGGCTTTTAAAACTCTCATCACCAGCTCAGGCTTCACAGATATGACCCAATCTTTCTTCAGTCAAAGGCTACAATGAGCTGTTTCAGTTTTTTGTTTTTATTGTGCAAGTTTTAATATGCAATTTTTGTTGTGGCGATGAGACTACAAGACAAATTTCACTCGATTTTCTTTCTATTTAGACACAGGTGCTCACTTGACCTTATACTAACAGGATCCAGGAAAATATGGCGTCATTGGAAGTAGTTTCACGTCTAGCAGACTATAATCAGTTTACGTTCATACAGACAACAAGGCTGCTAATAAGTTCACTGGGTTGTAACCTTTAAACGTCTGCAACTGAAACAAATCTAACTAATAAAGCTCTGCACGCCATGCAGGCGCGTTTCATCTGCTGGGAATGAAAGTGAGAGCAGAGCAGAGGTTTGGACAGGAACTCATTACACCGCTGTGTGTGTCGTCACGTCGCTCCAGGTTTAAAGGGGTGTCTTATCTTGCGCACAAGCAGGCGAGGTTGGATGGAAGAAACAGACACAACAACAAGCCGGACTGTCACTTGGTGAAGGATGTGATGCGCACCTGACACCATGACGGACGAGCGGGACTGCATCGCTTTTTCACACGAAGTCAAACCTTATCCCACGTCCTGTTTTCGGCTCTTTAACTCGACTCAACTAAACAAAAACCAAGACGGCATGGAGGCTGATGGAGAGACTAACTTCACGTGCTGGTACCTGCACTGAAGACGGGATGCAGCGTTAATATATGAGATTCTTGAATCAGTTGGCTCTGGTTTCTTGAATGTGCAAGGTAAGTTAAAATCTAATGTTGTTTACTTATCCTGCACCTCTACTCAATCGTTACTCTGCTGCGCAGTTTCAAAGGTTTGAGCTGTTCTTTATATAGGCTACGTTCAGTTGATTGCAAGCTTAACATGTTTACAACTTAAAAAAGCTAAGTTTTGTTCAAACTTGAAACATAATGAAATTCAAACACAAAAGGAAATTAGAAAAGAAATCCTTGCTACTCCTGCTCGATAGAAACAGGCAGCTCATCTGTTAAATAAGAAGTTCAGAAGAAGATAAAGGAAAATATTCTGAGTCAGTAATGGGTTGTGAAAAATATATTTTCCTTAAACAAAAAGGGAAAATGCCAAAAAGTGTAAAATTCCATGTCCATGTCCAGTGTAGATTGTCATTTCACCAAGCAGAATATAATGTTCACCTCACTAATGCTTTTTAATTCGAGTCTTCAATTGTTTTGGACCACAAACATGTATTTTAAATATTCGTCGATTGTACTAAATGAGTTCATAATTCGCATTTGTTTTTGTAGTCTTGATATTATTTCAGCACCTCGGACAGTGACGGTCTCTGCTAGCAGCCAGTGTGTAGATCCACCAATAGGGGGCAGCACGAGTCTCTCGTATTTAGGGCTCCTTTGTCTTTGGCCAAGTTTTACAATTTGACCTAAAAAAAAAAAAGCATAAATCTTACTATCAAAAGAGCGGCAACCTGAGATGTGCTGACCACAAGCTAACTACTAACTAAAACTGTATTTTTAAAAATAGCCCATAACATGGATGTTTGCAGCATATTTTTTTGGGGGGGGGGGAATTTAAAAGCTGGCTCAAGTTTGAGATCGTCTGTTTACTTAAGGTGCCTTACATTTTTACATTAATGTAGAGCACGTGTTTTCGTGTATGAAATAAAATTCCTTTCCTTGCCTAACATTGGGTTATTCCTATTTGCCCCAATTACTGGCAATTTGTCATAAAACAGAATCATGTCCAAACATCTCTGGATGCATTTCTACTACCATTTTTCTTCAGGATCTTTCCAGTCTGAGGACAGAAGCATGATGCTCAGTTCTGACCAGCCCGTGTCCAACCTGCCCTGGGGACAAACGGACACGGACACCCTTCTGGACACTTTCAACGTGCCCGCGGACGGAGAGGGCAGGGCGCGCTCCGTGCACGTGCCCGCCCTCAGCAGGGAGGAGAAGAGGCGGAGGAGGCGCGCGACAGCTAAATATCGATCCGCCCACGCCACCAGGGAGCGGATCCGTGTCGTGGCCTTCAACGTGGCTTTTGCAGAGCTGAGGAAACTGCTCCCAACGCTCCCTCCAGACAAGAAGTTGTCCAAGATTGAGATCCTGCGACTTGCGATTTGTTACATCTCCTACCTCAACCACGTGCTGGATGTTTAGGCTGTGAGGACCAACAGGAGGATGGACTGAGGCAAGACTGTTTGTAGCCAGCCACGACAGCTGAGTGATTTCTGACATCAACAATAAAGGATATTCATACCATAAGATTTGAGGTATAACCTGTAGGCTATAGGGGTTTCTGATTAACTCTCCTCAAACACACTGTTGACTGCTGTGCATCCAAGGATTATTATGGGAAGATCACACCAATTTTTTGTTCATGGAAACACTTGCAAGACTATAGGCTTACTGTCATCAAAAGGATGGAAAAAAAGGAAATATTTTGAAAGCTGCTGTATATTATATTTGTGTAGCCAAACAGCTAGAACAATGCAATGCTTGACCTTAAATTTGCTGCCTTGTCTTTAGTTAAATCTATTGCACCAATTTGTAAATATATTTATTTAAATTACACAAAAAAAATGTCTACTGGACTTTTGTGTGCTTTCACTGTGTGGGATTCATTTTCAGCTGAAATTGCGTCTGAAATCCATATGTCGAAAATAAACCGTGACATCTAAAAAATTTTAAGAAACCTGTTTGATGCTGTTTTGATTCCAGTTATCTTGAAATATCTCTGAACCTAGGAGATTTTTGCAAAGGCAACATTTTGAAATTTGTAGAGTTCAACTTAAAATGTGTCTTCTGAAAGTATCTTGCAAGTATTTGAGGTCATTTCTTTATTTTTATTTTAAGTAAATCCATTAAAGGAAGCTACCACACAAGCTGTTCCTCTACCACATGGGTACAGTCTTGGTATTTGCTGGGGTTTCTCTCCCTCTGGATGGGGCAGATGTTTCTCCAGAACAACCAAAACAACCATATTATGGCCATCCATCTGCTTCCTCTCTGGACACGCACGCACGCACACACACACACACACACACACACACGACACAACCAAAAATAAACCTTGTGGTACTAGCTCTAATTCTGTGTAGCAGTGATGAACTTGTACTGTAGGTGAAAGTGGTAGTGAGAGTGGGCCAAATACATATTTTAGAATATTGTCCAACACTGTGTATGCTTTGTTAGGTATGTGTGATTGTCTTACTGTCAGTAGCCCACAGTCAAAGTCCCAATTTTTCATAACAATACTACAAATTTCTATAGTAATAGTACATTTTGGCTCAGTGTTTTGGGATTAACGTCAACATGATTTAATTAATAAGTTTGGTAACTTTAGCCTAAAATATCCACACAAAACAGTTCTACCACCACATTTTGAAATGAAAACCTGCCGTTATATTTTCTGATGCTGTTACATCAGTAGGGTCTGTAAAGCAGCACAACAGGCCATAATTTATGGACACATTGAATATTTGAGGTTTTTCTCAGTGTTTTGACATGCTGCCCAAAAGATGGCTTTTATATTTTTGTATGAGATCAGGCAGTGGATATGAACTCCTGCTTGTCCCTTTGATTTCTCCATTAGTCAGAAGCTGCCTGTGCTCCTTTTCTCATCCCTTTATGCGAGTCTCTGCGGTGTAATGTGGCCCAAGGGGCTCGAGGTATTGTTCATGTTCACTCCAGCTGCAAGAGTGACAGCCCTTTGTCTACACACGGCACATTACACACACTACACACTGGATACAATAGGTATGTTGGAGAGCAGAGGGAGAGAGGCCAAGCCTAACATCAGATTTTAAGATAAATGGGACAGGGAAACTTGTGAAAACCATTATTAATATTCTGTATAGTTTTAGCCAATGTGGGTCAAATACTAAAACTAGGCAAGAACTGTAGGCTGCATACAGCTCCATCACACACCACAGTGTCTGGAAATTAGACTTGAATTTTCTCTTGAAGTTAAATTTACTTTCATGTGTGGACAGGTTTGGAGCTGTGGTTTGATGTTATTCTGGACGTTCCCTCTTTAAATGTTGTGCTTCCTGCATAAATATTGTTCAGTTTGGCAAAGACTTGTCAGACAGTGTTTGTGGAGCAACACTGCCCTCTGATGGAGTTTCATAGAGGGAAATTCAACTGTAAAAAGTTCATATTCATTTTTTTATATCCTTGGCCTCTGTGGATGTATATTTTAAAGGGAATCTTGCACATTTTGCCTGTTGTTTGAAGAGGCCTTTCCTAAAATATACTTAAACTTATACAATTGTATGGGCATGTGTATCTGTATCACTGATGCCTGCATGCTCTGCTGAGTTATTGCAAAGACTTGTAACGGTTTCAATTTTTGTCTTTATGTGGCTTTGTTTTGTTTTTTTATAAGCTCACTACTTGATTTCACCTGATGTCTCAGGTGTAAGAATAGTTATGTCATGGTTTTGCCTACATCAATGACTGAAGTGTTTTGTTTTTTCACCACCTAAGCCAAGTAATGGGTGGGTGGGGTTATTGCTGTTCAGATGACGTTCAAGGTTATAGCTACATGTTTTTTTGTGTGCCTTAAGGCATTGAAAACACTGCTTTATTTGCATTTAATATCTGTTCTGGAGCTTTCGGTCCTGTTATATGAGATTCATCAGCAGATGGAGTTTTCTCACATGTTATAAAATTGTAGAAGTTCTGTTCAATATATGATCAAAAGCTCTGGAACAACTACTAAATTGACCTTGAGGTGAGATTTCTTTTGTCAACTGCTGTCAATTTGTGGCTGATTTATGCCCTCCACCCACTCTTTTCAAGACAGGGTGTCAAGATCAGGTATTGAAGCAGGACCCACCTTAAGGCCATTATCATGTCAGTAGATAATGTGCTTTAGTAGAGCACACTCCCATATTCCCAAAACAAAATTGCAATTACCACAAAGCAGGTGCCATCCAGTGAACCTGGTGGCCTGGGGTCCTGGTGAACTCCCCATGTTCCTGGTTGGTAATCCAGCCTTGTTTTTTAAATGCTACCTGATTATATTTTAGTTAAGATCACTAAAGTGGTTCTGGAATATTTCTTTGATCTTATTTTATTATTAAAACTACCTGCTCCAGGCACGTTTTAAGGAACGTAAAAATTCTGCTTCAAATAATAATTTGTCTCATATGGTTTTGTTGGTTTGTTTGTTTTATTTTAAAGTTCAATCAAATTCAAATAAATTACACTCGTTCTCACTCATTGAAAAATCCAGATTCTATGAATATGCAGATTTATTTTATAAGGTTTTTATTTATTTATTATTCTCAGTGTATGTGACCTGGAAGTTTCACATTTTCACATCACACTTGTTTAAATTGCACATTGGACCACATTGGCTTCCAAACTAGTGATGTCACAAAATCACTAAAATCAAACTCAGATTTTAAGGTGAGCACAGAGAAACTTTCTAAATAGCCTTCTAGTGTCAAACTCTGCATATACATCATTCTGCACAGTGAAAAGCAAGCATCCAAGAGAAGTTCAATAAGCAAAACACATTTTTGAATGGATGGTGACTTTAAATTTTGATTCACAGGGAAAATGTACCAACTTCCTGCTTATAGCAGTTCTAAATTTTTCGTAAAGGACGACCTCTTGTGGGCTGCAGCTGAAAATACTACTTTTAGTGCACTTGGAAGTGTATTGTACCTCCATGCTGCCTCCCTCCACAATGACCAGGCTGGTATGAGGGAGCTGCCCCTGTCAGTACAGTACAGACGCGCCTCAGCAGCAGCAGCACAGCGGCGGCGGCAGATTCACTGACACCGAGACTCAAGAGGAGGAATATGACACACATCTGATAAAGAAAAGGTAGGTAAACGAATTCATAATTGCGATGCTGTGTTCACTACACCGGGCATGTCCTTGCCAAAAGCCTGAGCCACAACCCCTCACAGGAATTACTGATGAAGTTCAAGGCTGCCGTCGTGGAAAAAAATGGTTTCCTTCTTATCAGACAGATGTAACCTTTAGTCATCTTAACCTATATTTATGTTTGGGCTAACCTTTATGCTTTTTATTTAGACACTGCTCTAGTACCTCTTATGCGTAAATAAATAGAACCAAAATAATGCATGCATTATTTGAGGTGATAGCAGCTTATACCCTGCTGTGGTTAATGGTGTTCAGGATGCGACTGAAACGAGATCTATTGTAAGCGAAACTGCAGCTGTGTAATAGAGAAGTAACATCACATCCCTGGCTCTCTCAGACCCAGAAGCCTGTAAAATAAAGGGCGTTGCAGAGCAAGCCGCAGGGTGATGGTGCGTATCGCCATCAGCAGCAGCTGTCTGGAGAGCAGAATGTGCACAGCTGGATGAGGTGTTACTATGACTGAAGCCGCTTCACGTGCCTCCTCTGCACACTGTCGGTGCTGTCCTCCTCAGCATATCAAAGTCACGATGCTGCAGTGAAACTGTGCATGCACCTAAAGTCATTTATTATTAAGCAATGCTGACAGGTCCTGTGCAGAGAGGTTTAGGGACACTGTGAGGTATGGGAACCCCATAAATATGAGGCATCCCCTGGAAACTATTCTTGCTATGAATGATCTAAAGAAAGTGGTGTTGGCAGTGCTTTTTGTCATTGTTCTCTTAATTCTTGTAATGAGAAGTGGAGCTACCTTTAGGCTACTGAGGAGCAATAGGAGCCTGCAAAGCCTGGATAGTACCCTGTGATGCATGCTGCATTGTAGAGTCGTGTACAGTAGTGTATTTACAGACATAAAAGCACTGCTCTTAAAGTAGGAACGTACCGAGATATCTCTCCCACGTGCACTACCTCACTCCCTCTCCCTCTACTGTACTTTTATTTAGTTTCACATGAGCGGATCGGGGGGGGGGACTACGTTTGCATTCCAGAGAACTGTGTCAGGTCTTAACTTTCTCCTTTCACTGTGGGGTGTGTGGTTGTGTGTGTGTGTGTGTGTGTGTGTGAAAGAGCAGCAGGGTGGGAGTGGCAGAGACTCTATCCAGTCACTCAAAGGTCACAGGTATGCTCTCTGCACATATCTAACAAATACCTTTGTGCCAAGGATCAAATGTCAGAGTGTCACAGCAAACAATGAAAGGAAAATACACAGGAAGCAAGTTCCTAATTTCATCATATATTCCTGTGGTGAGGTCCACAAAATAAGAAAAAAATGCCGTTTCCCTGGGAGATTCATGTCTCTGCATCTATGGCTCAGTTTGTGTGATTTTAGTCAGTCGACAGCGATGTTATAATGTTAATCACCAGCTGTTCCTCTGGGTTATCTGAAGTCCATGAGGGGATTGGAGATTCTAATCACTATAAATAAGACTGGCACACACTGTGTCGCCCATTGTTTGATTTCAAAGAAGTCTTACTCAGCTTACTGGATGCGTGTTGCTCATGTGTGGGTGTCTGCGTTTGTTTTTACTTTCAAAGAAACATTGAAATGATTAGACAATCATTCTGATCGACAGAAAATCAATAACAATTATGATAATCAGTTAATTGTTTACAGCATTTTTTTTTGTAAAAATGCCAACAATTCAGTGGTTCCAGGTTCAAGTGTGAGTATTTGCTGGTTTTCTTAGTCTTCTATGATGTTAAATGAAATACCATTGGCATTTGAACTGGTTGGTCGGACAAAACAAGCAATTTGAAGATGTCACCTTGGGCTCTGGAAAACTGTGTCACTATAAATGACACTGTATAGACCAAATGGTTCATCAATTAATCAAGAAAATAATCAGTAGAACAATCAAAAATGAAAATAATGATTAGTTGGGGCCCTAAAGTCATATCTGTTGTATATGTTGTCGATGGGGTTTAGCAGTAGTTTGCAGATTGCTTTGAAATTGTGAAACAAACGATAAAGGAAATGAACTAACACAACAGATTGCCAGCTGCCGCATCTGGCAGATTATGGCATAATGCCACCAGGGCAGGGTGCACATGAAGGAAGGAAGGCACCAGGGCTAATGGGTGTGAGGGAGGGCACAGATGCCATGGTAACCAGGCCTCAGCATGTGCTCTAGATGAGCTATGAGGCTGATCTGTGCCGTTTAGGTTGCCAACATTGCATTGGGTAATGCAATCTCAAATTCCACACCTCTCCTTCTCTGCCCAGATTGGAGACCAAAGTCTTTGTAGCCAAGGACATTAAACTAAAATCCCGCGTTCTCAGTTTTATTATTAATTGATGAGTTGAAGCTAGGAAAAATGCTGCAAAGAACCTGACCTATCAGATGGTACAGCTCTCCCCACGGAGACCCACACGTATTTGTTGCAGCAGTGCAGTCTGTTTCAGTTCTATCTAAAAGAATGAGCCCATAACACCGCACGTGCCTGTACCTCTGAGCATGACCATACGTGATTACAGTAGCTCCCACTGTGCAACAGTCTCCATCCACTAAACAAACTCGTTAATGAGTGTTTGTTTTACATTAGTGTCACTTTCTGCCCTCGTGAATCTCTTCTCTGTGCATCCAACCAGAACAGTCTGTGGTAAGACACGCTTCACTAGAATCCATTTTCCTCACAGAGGACTACTGAATTTTTTGGATGGACCGACTCAGAGTGAGCGGTCAGCCGCACATCACTAACGCACGTTGTTATGCCTGCATGCTTTATTCATAGTTATCCGTTGGTTTGTAACTGATAGTTTTTCTTACCCCCATGGCTGCGATTTTCCACATGGCCTGGTTCACTATGCCTCTTCATGCTCATCTCGTGGATGAGTGGCCTCTCAGAGGGCTCATCTTGGCCCACATACCACACACATTCATAGATAAGCACTCAGGGGGTTAACAGCTTTTATTCAAAGCATAGCCTTACTCATTTAACCATACAGGTGCTGGGTGTGATGAGAAGCCATTGTTTGCTCACTGTGCCACCCCTCACCCTCACTCTCTCATACACACACATACATAAGTGTATCACACAAATTTACCCTCAACAGGGGTGACTGATTATTGCTGCGAGATGGGGCCTCCTGCCTCCGGTGTTGCCAAGGCAACAGTGGACGCTCCAGATGTGGGTTAGAGATGAGAGATAGGACTTTCCTCTGTCAAAACTCTGCCTTGTGTTTAAAATGTGATGCTGCAACATCAACTTTGGTGCTGTGAGTGGTAGCATGTTCAAATACAATACTTATTGAAGTCCTGCATATATAAAGCCCCGCTGTGTTCGACATTATGTTCCCCTGCTTTCAGTAGCATAAGGGGCTGTATCAGTGGAGACTGATGTCCTTTTCACACTCAGGGAAACTGTGCTTTTTGTCACATATGTGGTAGTAGGTTACTACACAGGTCTGTGAGATAATACAAATTCTAGCTTTTGTCTGACACATGTAATCCTATTGACAGGCAGTGGTAATGTGCATAATTTATATGCATTGTATGATAATCCCTAATGGAACATTTGTGGTTTCTCAAATGCACCAGCTACATTTCCCATGATGGGTAATGGAGGGAGAGAAAAACGTTCAACCCCATCATCTTAATGGAAATCAACTACATTGCAGTGTCTTCTTCTAACCATCATTTTAAGAGCATGATCTCTGTGCCACTGTGTGCATTCACATCCTAATATGCTGAATGGGCATATTTTACTGTTTATATGCACCATCGGCTACAGAGATAACAAATAGCCTGTAAATGACGGGAGGGGGAGAATAACCCCAGTTAGTAAAATGAGACTGGGCTGGGGATGGTGATTGGCAGGTGGTTGTCAGGACAACAGCTGGGAGACAGACAGGGTGTAGATTGAGGTCTAAACGAATGGTCATGGATGGTGAAGCAATAAGACATCCTCATGCATCACACAGCATACATTAGGACCCAGGAAGTGAGCCTGGTAGATTCAGTCTGACCCTCATAATGAACTTAAACGGGAATGACAGGATGGAGACGTAGTTCACATAAAATTGGACCACATTTTGTTCCATTTCTATGCTTTCAACAGACCATAGCTATTAAAGAGGACAATAGGGTAATTTCCTTGTTTTATTTATTTATTTTTGTATCCATTTATTGTGAGGATGAATTGGTTTTACCAGTCGTTCTGCCCTCATTTAAAATACATTGAGTGATAAAAATCAGCACAAGCCTGTACAGAAATATATTGCCTGGTAGCTCGGCTAGTATATCGAATGCATTATTTGTTAGACCTTGCAAGCAAGTTTTGATGCATCTCTCCATCTCTCAGGTCAATGTGGCTACTAAAGCGGCTCTCTGGAGTAGTCGTCAGTCGTCGTGGATTCCTGAGGCCCGTCTCTATAGCAACCCATTCCTCCTCCTGAGTACTGCTGCCAACTTACCCTCTCTGTCACACAACTAATCTCTCCTCATCCCCGTGGCCAATCGCCGGCTCTGCACTGCGTTGGAATGGACACTGAGTCAACCCACTCAGGCTACTCCTATCACTCCAGCCGCTCCGGGAGATCAAACCGACATGGGTATGTTTCCTGTCTGTCCGCCTTTCCATCTGACTCTCTGCTTCTCTGCTGTATCTGTCTATCTCTCCCTTCTCATGACAGCATCTCTCACAGCACCTTTTGCTGTGGTGTTTCATGTAATGCCTTCAGTGCACATTGAGTTTGTCTTTGTGTTTGTCTTCAGTTATGAGCGGGCCACATGTTGGTTGTAGCCAAATAAATCACATGAGAGAGTAAGAGAGAGACAGAGAGAGAACAAGCTAGAGAGTGAGACAGACAGAGCTTGTGGATTAGGGTTGTCACAGCTGAGTGACTCTAACCTATTTCAGTGATTCACTCCATCTATTCTGCAAATGAGAGAATCATTTGATTGTCTGCATATACCTTCCTTTCCACCAGCTTTTTGCTGTGTAGGGCTACAACTAACAATTATTTTCATTATTTAAGAAGCTGCCCATTATTGTAACTATTTATTGATCCCCAAAGTCCATGGTGACATTTTCATATGTCTTGATTTGTCAGACAAGTAGTCCAAAAACCAAAGATATTCAGTTTATAATATATACCAGGAAACTTTTTTCTTCAAAAAAGATTGAAATGATTAAAAGATTGTCGAAATGGCTGCCGTTTAATTTTCTGTCTTATCGTTTCATCTCGTGTTTTGCACGTGAATTTGTGTTTGAGTAACTCATAAACAAGCTGCATGATTTTCTTGCGTGCGTGAGTTTAGAGTCAATTCATATTTTTTTGTTCAATAGAAAATTTAGGGGTAGATATTATGATAATTGATTCTTTGTTCATTTATCAATCAAAAATGCCAAACATTTGCTGGTTCCAGTGTTTCAAATATGAGATTTTTCGGATTTTCTTTGGTATATATCAAACCGGACAAAACAGGAAATTTGAATAAATCAACTTGGGCTCTGGCAAACTGTGAAGGCATTTTAACTATTTTGTTAGACAAAATGATTAATCTCCGGATTAATCATTAATGAATGTATGAGCACATGAGTATATGCTTCCAATCTTTCATTTATGTGTTTATATTCCTCTTACCATTCTTCATGTTCATTGGTGTCTGTTCAACTCCAGGGATCGAAGCCGTGAGCGGCACAAGGCCAGCAGCAGTAAAGACAGCAGTCGCTCTGAAAGGTCCGTCGTCATCAACCCCCCTGACACGCCCTCCCAGGACTCCCCCGTTCACAATGGAGAGCCACTGCCAGGAGAACCCACACCAGCAGAAGATCATGGAGATGAGGCCCAGGTATTTTTCATGGAAGTGTACATTGGAGGGATGTCTAAACTCTGAAGGCATGCAGGTTGTTTTTTAGAGAAGTGATTTATTCCGTTAGAATAAATCAGAAGACCCAGTAATCCATCTATGAATTCTGCACCATGACCTTGTGAACTCATCCTCACACAGCTGGCTGCCCACTGACACCTGACACACAATAACAATGGTGACAAGGGATCAAATAGGTCAGAGGATTAGCATCCCTCCTGTAGGCCTGGACGGATTTGTATGGACAACGCTGTGTTACAGTGTGTGTATGTGTGTGTGTGTGTGTGTGTGTGTGTGTGCGTGTGTGTCCGCCACAGGGATTAAATATACTTTCAAATTGTGATCAATATTCAGAGAAGTAGTTTGACATTTTGGGAAATACGCTTATTCGCTTTCGTGCAGAGAGTTAGATGAGAAGATCGATTACACTCTCATATCTGTCAGTTAAACATGAAGCCAGAGCCAGCAGCTGGTTAGCTTAGCTTAGCTTAGCACAAAGACTGGAAACAGGGGGAAACAACTAGCCTGGCTCTGTCCAAGGGCAAGTTCACATATCAGCAACTCAAAAGCTCACTAATTAATATGTTACATCTCGTTTGTTTAATCTGTACGAAAACCAAAGTGTAAAAACAACAAACAAGTTGTGGTTTTACTTGGTGTTATGTGCTAGACTATTTCTTTGCCGGGGACAGTGACTTCCTGGAGTCTTGTTGTCACTGTGAGTTACTGGTAGGCGTTTTCTTAAGCTTTCGACAGAGCCTGGTTAGCCTTCATGCTAAACTAACTGTCTCATGTCTTCAGCTCATATTCAATGGACAGATAGGAGGCTGGTATCGATCTTCTCATCAAACTCTTAGCAAGAAAGTGTATATAAGTGTATTTCTCAAAATGTCAGACTATTCCTTTCAATGCACACCATCAGGTAAATTGCAATGGAAGTTAAAGAAAACTGAGTGAGAAGCAAAAAGACAGCTAAAGCAGGGAAAAAAAGAGTTATAGATTGAGCTTCAGAGAGAACTCTGCCTTGGGCTGCCTTCACAGGCTCTCTGACCTAGTTGAAATCTATAGTAAAAAGAGTGTATTTTGTCATTGTGTATGTACTGTTGGTTTGAAGAGAAAAAGAGAAAATGTGTGCGTGTGTGTGTATGTGAGTACAAGCTGCCTGCAAAAGTGTGGTTCCTCACAGTGATTAGTAGTCACAGAATTATTTAATGTGATTAGGATGTGAACATGTCTTCAGCCAGACTTTCTGACCATTTCTGAGAGGTCTGACCTATTTTGATCAGCATCCCCTTCTGGCTGGGCATCCGCATTCCACCATGTCATGTGATTGTCAGCTTGTAGCTTACGTCCATTGTCCGCAGTGTAAGGTAATCTGCCATTGTGTTGCATTAGCCCTGCAGACAAATGTGTCCAAATGGCACAGCAGCAGCACCATCATTACCACCACCACCACAACCAAAATCCAACCCAGCCAGTGCTTCTTTTGTGGAGCAGCTCGGTTAGATGGCAGAGTTGCTGTAACACTAACAGGCCAGCCATGCAAAGAGACATTCTCTCAGACTGAGATTAGCTTTAGCATCCAGCCAAACGCCTTTCCAACTTTGAGGAAAGCTGATATGAATAATCCTCCATGTTTACACGCATGCCTGTGACATAAGGATACGGTCTTGGACCACATCTCCTATGCTTCTGTGTGTGTGTGTGTGTGTGGGTGAGTGAATGAGTCATAGAAAGAGCGCCAAGTCTGTTACTGAGACTGTCCATGCTGCTTTGTGAGACTTAGACACTGTGACTTTGTGCCAGAAGGCAGCAGCTTCAATTCACAATGTTAGCTCTAGCAACACCAAAGCGTATGTGGAGAAGCACACACTCTTGTTTTGGTATTTCACCCTTTGCTTCTTTGCCCTTTTCATTGAATAGATGGACACACACCTACTCATGGCTGCTACGCTCACAGCTTTTTATGTAATGTAAAAATAACTACCACAATAAAATGAACCTGCCAGGCATTTGAAACGAATGCCATTTGTTTCTGTCCCATTGCTCCTACCACTTTGTTTTGCAGTTGGCAGACTATTTGGCGTGTGTATGTGTGAGTCTCTGTGAACGGTGCTAATTAGTATGTTGTTGTGTTGTTGTGCTTTGTGACAGTGGAACAGGCCTAACCATAATCCATATTCACCCCCTGCTAGAAAAGACTGCCAAGCAGGCAGCAGCAGTCATGTTGCTCTGTCTCTCTGCTGTAACCCTTCTCTGTTTCATTCTCTCTCAGTTACTTACTCTTTCTTCTCGCTTTACTGTATATAGAGATCCGGCCTGATTAGTGCAGCATTAATCTTTGGGATTAATCCACTGAGACTTAATGGCTGGTTTTAACAGTGTATTAGCTCGGTATGTGATACACTGTTTTCTCTCACTAACTGAGACATTATTATGAAAGCTTGTCTATGGAAACGCCTTGGCAGGGAAATTGTTAAGGAGTATAAAATGTTCAGATAGAGCATGCTGACTAGAGGCTGAGTTCAACTATTAGAGTGCATATTTACCTAAACTGCCTAAGATTTCTGATTGAATTGGCCTTTCACAGCAGACATTTTGACAGTGAGCCAGCATGCATTGCACAATACCAGGACCCTGAAACTGAAGCAGCTAAATGGAATTTAGCCATCATTCATTTAATTTTTCCTACTCTAACATGTCAAAATGACTTCCTTGAAAAAGCCCTGTTGTCTGTAGTTAAGGCTACTACACCAAACCTGCTAAATTTGAACACCCTTTACTCTACGTGTGAAAAAGGGTGTGCGCCAACACAGGTTTTCAGGTCATTTTTGTAAAGATATCCAAACACACTAAAACACTCCTAAAACACAGGAAAATAAAATGAGATAAATTTCCTCTTCTTCCTCCTCTTTCAGCCAGCAAACAACAAAACTGTGCCTCATGGCAGACATTCTCACAGTCTACTTTCTCTGCTGAGTCTCAGCTTCTGTCCCCTCTTGATTTCTACTATCCACCTGTGTTAAATACAGCCAAACTAAAGATTTAGCTGCTCTCATTTGCATTTTTCTGTGATAGTATACAGTATGCAATACTGATCTGGTCTTGGCTCATAAATACAACCTGTTAAAACAACAAATAATAATTCCAGCACCAATGAGACATCGTCTCATTGTCCACATTAAAACATGTAGCAGGAGTTTTCAGACTTCTAAAGGCTGTTTATTGGGTGAGAAAACAAAAACTTAATGTGGACAAAGGACTAAAATGGAGCAAACACAAGACCTATTTCCAAATTTAGCCCACTATGCATATTCTAAAAGGCAGCTTCTGTGCACAAGTAACAACTGAGCAAACTTAATCTACTGATGAATACTGTGTAATGTTGTCAAAAGCTTCAAAACAATAAATGGACCTTAAGTGGAGATTGGTTAGTCAGCTGCTGTTTCCACTATTAAGAATGAACTGTCAAGCTTAACAGGATATTATGTTTGTGTTCCCACTTGTTCTGCTCTTTCACTGAAGTGTGGATTGACAATGATTGTTCACAGACCCTGTTCCAAAGGTTGGGACCCTGTTCAAAGACTTGGCTTAAGAAAGAAAAGGAGAAAAAGAGGAGAGATGTGAGAGGAATAGAAATGAGATCGGATACTAAATGGAGTTGACACTGCACTTAAATAGCTGACCTCTGGCTTTACACATTTAGTCTGGCAGACAGATACCCAATGCTGTATGAATTAAATGCTGCTTCTGCATCCCCCCATCTCCTTTCTTTCTCTAGCCATCTACGTCTATCTCACACCTTAAACACTGCCGCCTCCCTCTCTTGCCTTCCCTCCCTCTCCTCTTCTCATGCTCATTCATCTTCTGGCTCCTGTTGGCATCCGCTCCTCCAGCATGGCTGAGTTAATTAGCTGTGAACAGTAATGGAGGGCAGAATTCATATTTATGTACCATATTCTGCTGCATTTTCCTGATTGGAAATATGCAAACGCAATATTGATTTAATATTTCACATTCCACAAATAGGAGCAGGGTTCACTTAATCTGAGAAAGTTATATTAACTTCTTAAAAAGCCTGAAGTGGTTTAAACACACTCTCTAGACAGGTGAGAATGAATGTGACCGTCTTCTGTCTGTGTTACTCACAGCCTGTGTGGTTTGCCAGACATCATCAGGCCCATATGGCGTGAGTTTGGGGCTTTACAGACTGTTTGATGTGCTTACGTGTATGTGTGTGTGCACGTGTGTGAAGCCATGAAAGCTTATCTGTTCAGCTTGTCATTTTTCTAGCCGTCATCTCTCTTTCTGTCTCTCTGCAGCTGCTGCTCCTGTGATTGGTTGTAGTTGGAGAGATATACAATGCAGTGGCACTCTGGGGAACAATGAATGCTAATTACCTGAATTAATGACAGGCACATAAAAAAATAAATGCCTCTTTAGAGCAGACTTGTCATTCATTTATACTCCCTGTGTCTCTTTGTTGGAAAGATTTATTCTTAAAATGACCCTGCTGGCTAGGAAGGAAAAAAATGACTCTAATTTGTAATGATAGTCCTGGAAAGCTTCAGCTTTCTTTGTTATGATTCAGTGTGTGTGTGTGTGTGTGTGTGTGTGTTTGTGTGTGTTTGTGTGCGTGTACCCGCATATGTCAGTGTGCATCTTCCTACCAACATGACCGTTAACTGCACTCCCCAACCTGTCATCCCATATTACTTCAAAGGGACTGAAAAAGCCCGTCATAATGAGGCAAAACTCCAAGAAAATCAAACATCTCTAAATAGTGTGGATGATGTGCTGTGTGCACGGTGCATAAAATCTATGGTGATTGCTCACGTAAAGAAGGGAGTAAAATAGGATAATGGAGACATTGTTGCCTGTCAGATTCAGATTTATATTTATCCACTGATTTACCAGTTCCTCATTAACTTTAGTCTGCAGTGTCTATTTTACCATTTTAAAATGACAAAAAAACACATCTTTCTTACCCCTAGTGGCATTGAAGATAGTTTTGGTTTTATTTGCCCAGGTTATAGCTATATCTATTTTCCCCTCTACCCCAATACAATAGAGGTAACAAAATATAATTTGTGTTGCCCACAGCATTGAAAAATGACATTTAAAGCTGCACTAGCCAATATTTTTATATTTTTAATGGATCAAATAACCATGTGCAATGTGAAAGGGGTTACTCACAGAGTGAGCCCCTCAGCTCTACGGAGCATTTTAGCATCTTTCAGCTAATTGTTTTGATTTTCTGCCACATGCTGCTCTCCAGACTCCGCAGGCAGCTGTTTTCAGCAAAGAAACTCTAACAAACCCACTGTACGCGACCTGCCCTGGATGAAATGCCAGAAAGACAAAGTTAGCGACTGAATGCAAATGTTGCACCGTGTCTGCTGGATGTATAAATAGGACACGGTTTTGTCCACTTAATAAGGTAATAATATGTTTATATTGATTGCACAGCTTGTTCTGCTGCCCCCAAATGGCCCAAAAAATAAATAAATGCAGCTTTAAAAAATACATTTTTTAAGTTATTTTGTCTAATTTGGGTGAACCAACCCTTTAAGTTCCAACTTAAACTTATATACATCCATCGCTTGTAACATACCCTTCCTTCACCTTTCTTTCTTTCCTCCTTCAGGATGATAACTGGGGGGAAACCACCACCGCAGTGACAGGCACCTCAGAGCTGAGTATTTCTCAGGAGGAAGTGGTTGGACTAGGGAAGGGAATGCAAGACCGGACCCAAGGCTTCCGCCGCTATCTTCCCTTGGCTGTGGGCTCATGTGTGGGGCTGCTAGTGCTGGCCACGCCCCTGGTCTTCCTGCTCCTTCCGGCTGTCATGTGGCCCGACAGACTGCAGGCTTGTGGCGCAGCCTGCGAGGGCCTCTTCCTCTCCATCGCCTTCAAGCTCCTCATCCTCCTGGTGGCTATTTGGGCCTTGTTTCTCCGACCAGGCCGCGCCAGCCTGCCCAGAGTGTGTGTGTACCGTGCCTTCCTCACCACGCTTACACTGTTGCTCACCATGTCTTATTGGCTCTTCTATGGGGTCCGGATCCTTGATGCTCAGGTGGGTTTGAATGTGTCCTCTAATTTGCCTCAGACTTGACCTCAGAAAAAAGTATTTTATTCTGACTTTTATTCATACAGACAAACATATACAACAAAATCCTAAAGTCCTTTTAGAGAGTTTTCATGGTTTTAGATCACTGGGGTTTTTTTCAAGTTGTTTCTAGGATGCAATCTCTTAGATTTTTCTTATTAGCAATTGTATTCATTTATTTTTAATTGTTAATTCTGATTTTGTGACATATTTCATGTTATCTGTATGTTGTTTGTATGTTACTGCTGTCTATCCTGCCAATGACTCTCTTGAAAACAAGATTTGTAATATCATTTACACTTAAATATAGGTTAAATAAAATTAAAGAGGAAGTTTTCACTCACCAGTGAATGTTTTCATTAAACGTGTGATGTGGTCTAAGCAGGATGAGGACTACCATGGTATCGTCCAGTTTGCCGTGTCCCTCGTGGACTCCCAGCTGTTTGTCCACTACCTGGCCGTTGTGCTGCTGGAGCTTCGTCACTTCCAGCCCTGCTACAGCGTATGTGTCATGCGCTCCACTGATGGAGAGACACGTCACTACAACATAGGACAGCTCAGGTACGACTGCTCACTCACTGTAATCACCTCCTCTATGTACTTTATATGCACTTCCTAATGAAAAAATACGACTGTAGAAGATACCATGAATATAAGCCTTTTACAATTTCACATGTGAATATGACCTTTCTGTACAGTACACGTTAAGACACACACACACTGGCACTTGGTCACAGTCAGAGCTGACTGTGACACTCTATCATGTTGAAGTGTGTGTGTAATTGGAGGCTCATGTCCACAGGGAAGACTGGCACAGGCAGTAATTGAGTTACTCATCAGCCTCCTCGTCTAGTTTGCTCAAGGCGAGCTATTCTAGGAGTTCGGGGGGAGGGATGAGAAAGTGCCAGACGCAGGCCTATGGTTGTCTTACTTTGTTTCTGTTCTGATCCAGTGTGTGACTACGACAGGACAAGGAGACAACAGTGGTAATTCAATAAGGTTTGTGTAGCAAGGCTTAAAACTTAAAGGGTTTGTAAGTTATAGTCTTCTTCTTGGCGTGATTTAGAATTAATATGTAGGTCAGTAAACAGTAAACCAATAATTTAAAGGTATCAGTTTTACACTTCAGAGTTTGTTTACAGATCTTGGGGAGTACTACTGAATATATAAATAAAATAAGTTGTATAAAGCAGTTTGTGGCTCCAGAGGGAGCTGCACAAAAACTGATAAATTGCCTCAATTGATGTCACTTGAGTCAGCGTTGGTTGTGGCTGAAGACTACAATTCTAAAAATGAAAAAGATCTGGGGGTGTGGAGTTAGAAAGAAGTGAGCTTACCTTTGTAGCTCACTCCTCATCTCTGCTTGAGGCTAGCAGCTCAGGTTACATTAGCCGCTTCTAGCATAACATACCTGAATCTCAAGCTGCATTGTGGGTAATGTAGGCACAATGGAATAAAAAAGGTGGTTTCTTTGGTTCTGCTGCATTGATTTTGATCCTTTTTTTGTAAACACTCCATCATGATTCTGACATGATGTTATAGAAGTGCAATGTTAAATTGATGCTGTACTCTTAATTGAAGCAACATTATAATAACACATAGGTCTTCGTCAGGCAAAAAACACATCAACAGAACCTCTTCTGTTTGTCTAAAAACTCACTGTTCAGCAGATTCAAGGGCATTATTCAGTGTCTTATATACAGTAAGTCAGCCTTAATGTTAATTGTATTCCTGCTGTCTCTGAGTTGTCTCTCTCCATCTCTCTCTCATCTCACACAGCATTCAGAGGGCTGCTCTGTCCATTTTGGAGTACTACTACAGAGATTTTCCACTCCATAACCCAGCACTTCTCTCTGCCTCAAAGCACCGGGCTGCCAAACACCTGGCCGGATTAAAGGTCTACAACGTAGATGGTTAGTCGCCTCATCTGTACCAATAATTACCTCCTATATTATATAACAATAACTATGTTATATTTCTGTTGTTGTCCCCTTTGTCGCTACTTTTCGCTCCCTGGTTTACCAGGTTTTACGCTCTTCCTCCTGCTTTCATGTTTTTTTTCCATCTCCATCTCTTCCATAAGCAGCTTTTAAAAACATACTGAGAACATACCTTTTGAACAGTAAGTACCAATAAAAGTCCTCAACATCACTCTGCACAGCACTTTATCACAGGAAGCCGCTAATTTCACGGTTCAGTTCACTCCATCTTTAGTGCACTCTGAAGCTTCGGCCCCTGACATAATGTATATACTGTATCTGCGGCAAATGCTCCTACTATGCACACAGTCAGGCACACACATGCTCTTGATATATTGCCTCCCTGTTCCCACATACGCACATCCTGCAATGCCACATATTGCACTCTTTCTAAAAGGGTCCTTCACTCGCCACCCATAAGTCCCCCATTAGCTGCACAACACTGTGGATTTGATGATCTATGGCAGAGATGCAGTATGGGATATGGTGTCCTCATAGCACCTCCCATCCACCCCACCCCCTTCGCTATCAAAGTGCAGCTGAAAGGCCTCTAGGGGGACGTGAATTTTCAAGCCTTAAATAATTCATCAGAGTAACGCTCATTCCTCACATACTCCCACATCTCTCCTTCCACCCGCTCAGCCTGTCTCCAGCTCGCTCTTGCTTTCTTTTTTTCCCCCTTCTTTATTTCATTTTTTGCTCGCTCCACCCCCCCACCCCCCACTCCACCCCTCTGTCATTCAAAGTCATTCCCATCTCTTCTCTCATAACACGAATATGTAGGGCGGGAAGTTAAAGAGCCTGGTGTTTAGCCATATTTTCAGTGGAAAATATTTACAATGCTCCCTGTGCAAATGATCTGACGGCATTCTTTCCCACTAGGATGGTTTTTCATCCATGTTTTATAACTACATTCAGTCTCTATTTCTCACCTGCGCACACACGCATAAACACACATATGCAAATCAGATTATTAATGATTTATATCTTTACCTGACCGGCAGCGTTTACTCCCTATAACCTCCCCCAAACTGTACTGATCTTCATGAATATGGACCAGATCTGACTCCCCCACAATAAAACCCCAGGAACCCTAATATACTGCTGTACAATCTCCATTAGCTTTATGGGTTTGTCACACAAACCAGTAAATTCACAGATCAGACAAGAACTATGGCCTTTGAAGTGTAAAATGATGAATAGTTAATCCACACCCCAATAAAAAGGTTCCTGCATCAGATTGTCTGTGGAGAAACGTGGATGCTTCCAGTGGAAATTGCATCTTATCTCAGTGCTATAATTAACATTCTCTGTGACTGAGACACATGATCTGGCAGGATGCCCCAGATAAGTAGCAAAGATTAACATACACTCTTCTCAAATCCTTCTCAAAAGTCAGTGGAGTATAAAGTGGACATAATACTGACCAAGGAGGCTGATTCACAGTTGTTTTATACCTCCTGTGATGTGTAAGATCTGAGCTCTCCTCCCATCTGACCTTTCCTGTCCATGACACCGACTGAGATACAGCCCATTAATCAGAGTCTGGTGGGGTCAGGTGCTCCTACCTCCAGCTCATACTGATACAACCAATTTGCCTCTGTCCTCTCCTTTTGGTGCAGCCCCGGGGAGCACAGCAGGAGCGCAGCCTGGTAATGGAAATCAGTCACGGGCCATGGTTACAGCTGCCGCCAAGCGCAAAGACACCGCTCACAATGAGCTGTACTACGAAGAGGCCGACTATGAGAGGAGAGTCCGTAAACGTAGAGCCAGGTGAGCCACGGGAACAAATGACAGCATCTCGGTGGGCAGCTTACTAATCTAAAGAGTCTTTCAGACATGCACCTCAGTACGTAAATGTCATGGCAATTTTGCACGTCGGTCTGAATGCACGTCTTGTTTCACCTCTTTAAAGGACAGGGTCACAATTTTTCAAGTCTTTCTTAAAACAATAGTCAGGTGCCCATATGAATATTGAAACTGGTCTTTCTTGCTGTAATCATTCCTCCTGTTAATACTGGTCATTAAAAGATCCATTCCTAATGTGCTTTCAGTGCAAGTGATGGGGGACGAAATCCACAGTCCACAGAAACTAATGTGAGGCTTTAGCAGTTAGTCAAGTCAAGTGGATACCTTCCCAAGTCTTTTTTAGTAACTGTGGAACTATGGATCTTTTAACCTGTTTCAATGTCTTTTAATTACAGCAAGCAAAACTTGCTTCAATATACATATGGGCACCTGACTATTGTTTTAAGACTGCACTGTAATAAACTTGTCACTTAATCATCATCTCTCATGGACAAAGAAAATTAAATCTGTTTAATAAACCAGATAACATTGTGACAGTGTGATAACATTGTCATTCTATGCTTGTGCACTCTCAAGTGAGAAGCGAGGTGAGCATCCATCAGACTCATGATTTCTTCAAGAGCAAAATTAGTTTTAAAATCTCTCACTGATACAGTGATTGAGAGACAGGAAATAATTTTCAAGGATTTTGGCTTTTTCAGTCCTGTCATGTCTGAATAAAGCTGTAAGGAACATTTGCATAACAGACACCTACGTCTGAATGACCAGAAGAAGAACTTTAACAGCTGATAGATGAAGCCAGCAATATTACGTATTCCATGTCTGAAAAGGACTCAACAGTTGCACTGGTACATTAGAGTATAGCATAATGATCGGTATGGATTAAATACAAGCGTAGAGAGCTGTGTATGTTCCTTCTTTGTCAGGCTGGTGGTGGCTGTGGAGGAAGCCTTCACACACGTCCGGCGGATGAAGAAAGAGGATGAGCAAGCAAGTCCGTCTGACATTATGGATGTGCGTGAAGCAGCTCTGGCTATATTTCCCTCCATGGCCCGTGCCCTGCAGAAGTACCTCCGCACCACCAGGAGGCAGCACTGCCACAGCATGGAGAGCATCCAGAAGCACCTCGCTTTCTGCCTCGTCAATAACATGAGCCCTAAGGTGAGTTTGGCTCTGAACCTCGAATTAGATAACAGAAATTCTATTAAGAATAGACGTGTTGATAATATTTCAAGCCACAGAAGTCAATTCTTTACAGGACGTAAAAGGATAGTTCCAGTTTATTACAACTTGGGTCTTATTTTAATAGTTCTGGCCATCATGTCTGTCAGTTATGATAACATTGTACTGACCAATATAATTGCTGATATCTGGGAACACGATGACATTGCTGCAACAAACATGAGGGTTTTGACGCTCAAACTGCTTGTATACAAGCTAGCACTTGAACCTGATTATCTAAAGCTGATTATTTAAACTGAGATTGTGGCACTCCAAAAACACACACACAACTGTCTGTTTACTACTTGATTTCATTGAACTCCTTTTTCTTTAAACCAAGGACAGATTTTTGGGGATGTTTTTTAGAGTGCTAATATCACAGGTCATGTGGCATGAAGAACACACAAAAGGCTTGGACCTGCAGCAATTCTGGCACGTTTCAACCTTGCCACTCTTTTTCAGCTAGCATCGGCGTCAGGCAACTTGTGTTTCTTGCCTGGTCTAACTGTTTTTAGTGATGTAGCTACCATATTCCCAGATCTCAACAGGAAGAATGGAATGGTGGCTAAAACTATGCAAATAAGACCCACTCAGGTTGTAATAAACTGAAAACAGGTTTCAAATAAATTTCTCCCTATTGTGTCATTAAAAAAAGATTTTCTTGCTGAACATTGTAGTGTCATTACTTGTTTCTATGTGTCCAGGCCTTCCTTGAGGCCTACCTGGCCCCTGGTCCGACCCTGCAGTACGGCCCTGAGCGCTGGATGGCTGACCAGTGGACTTTAGTCAGCGAGGCTTCTGTCACCGGCGGCATAAAGGAGGGGACAGAGTTCCTATTGAGGTGTCTTGACTTTAGCTTAGCTGTGACCATCAAGAGCATCCCTTACATCCGACTGACTGAGGAGTACATCGACCCCAAGTCTCACAAGTTTATACTGCTGCTCCAATCAGAAACCTCAGTTTAACAGTGACATGGTGGACCAGTGCTACTCCTCTGGACTTACAGGACTGTTACAGTTATCTGACTACATTTTTCAAAAATAACTTTTTGTACTGTTTTTTGTACTTATGTTTATGTAATTTTCTCACATAGAGTTATCTTTGTGTCCTTTGTCCTGGGCGACATGAAAGATGATAAAAGACAGAAAACAAGAGGGAATATGCTTGGATTTCTCTGTCCTGACATTTGCAGAACACAGTTCAGGTATTCCTCTATGCACTGCAGATGACCCTCACAAGTGATATTCTTCCTTTATTTGCATGTGCCAGTGTGTGCCTGCGTGCAAGAGTTCATGATTTAGGAGGAGTGTGTGATTTAGATTGCAAAAGTGTGTATGTGTGTGTTTTGAGTGTAGTGTCTCAACCTTTCTCTTCTTTCTCCTTAGCGTTACTATAGTGACCAGGACATTTGATATAGCCCGAAAACCCTTTTCACCAAAACTGCTCTTTTTCAGTCTTAGCAATGATTATTTAACTGTCCTGTATTGCAGATGTATGTACAGTATTTATATGTGAATATACTTTATCCCTCCAGACTTTTTATATCAAAATTGTGCATTGGATTTTTTTTAACCTCGTCAAAGATTTTTTTTTTTACCTTGTCTGTCTGCTTTGTATTTGTGGAGATAACTGGACTGTAAATAGATGAAGACATGTTTTTACATGTCAGACAAATCACTGGAGTCTCTTGGACTGAATGCCAACCACAGTACAGCTGAATATAGATGGTCTAGTCAATAGATTGTGAACAAACACATGTGACAATGTACACAGATCTTTTTGTAGGCTAGCAAAGAGACTAAATGTTTGGATGGCTACGAGGTTCATGTGGTAGACCTTTTTTATCAAGTTAAAACTGTCGCTTTTGTGCTTTTTAATTGCAAAACACATGCCCCTGATTTTCATCTTAATTCATCCTGAAGGGGGTTTATTATTACAGCACCTCTCTGCATACTGTAAACCCTGTCAGCCAAGTGAAATATACTCAGCCACGAGCATACGACAATATGTAACCTAAAGGAATATTTATTTCAGCAATTTCGAAAGATTTAGGACATTCTCTCCAAATCCCTCTTCAAAATTAATAGTCACTTATCTCACGCTGGCAAGTGTTTAAACAAGTGTTGAAAATGAATAATTTAGTGTAAATTAGCTCACACCCAGTGTCAGTATTTCTGCTGTCAGTATTTTGTCTCAGTGTCACACTACTGCCACCTGTCTACAGCTACTGGAACAGGAACACTGTCCTGAGCATCAATCAAACTGTTAATTTGTATGGATATTTGATCTGTATTTTTAAAGCCCTCTGTATTTATGAGGTCTGTTATGTTGTAAATTTATATTTACACAACTGTTAACTGTGGTCACAGTCAGTGTAGGTTTTGTTTAGGCTTTTAGAGTGTTGATGGTTGTAAATAGTTCTTGACTACACATGTGCCTCAGTTATGCATATTTAGGATTTGCTTAGCGTACATGTGCAGTTTTCAAGCGTGTGTGTGTGTGTGTGTGTGAGAGAGTGTGTGTGTGTGTGAGAGAGAGAGAGAGAGAGAGAGAGAGAGGAAAAGAGATACAAAGGGAACATAATGAAGAAAAGTGATTGCTTTCCCAAATGTCATGCAGCTGATTAGTCATGAGTTGTCTCTGTCTTCTTTTATACAACAGAACATGTAAAATCGCAGCAGCTGTGTCAAAGTCACATTTGTAAAAAAAAATAAAAATTAAAAAAAATATTTGTATTGACCTTTTCAAGGCATTTGATTATTGTCATATTTTTATGTCATGACAATTGATAAGTGGGTCACCTGATGTATTTTATTAAGGATGGTCAGCTTTTAGTAGCCTTTACAGTAGTAGTTTGGCTGTTTGTGAAAAAACAAAAAAGTCCTGAAAAAAATGAATTGAATGAATTTCACCTGATGAAGGTCTGTGGACTGAAGACTTAAAAAGGTGAGTTCATGGGATCTACAGTGTGCAGGATTTTTTTTGGTTCTTTCACAGTCAGAGTTTATGATACAACACCTTTCTATGATTCTTTCTGTAGTGCAAGAACAACTATTTTCACTGTTCAAAAACTAGAATTCAGCTACATTTTAAAGCAGTTTGGTGTAGAAAATATTTTTAAGAAGAAGATATTTGTAACAACAATAAGGCCTACAGATATATTGTTATTGTATTGGTTATACATAAGTGAGTACATTTCCTTTAATTTCTTTGTATATTCTATTCTCATTAGAAATGTCACATTGTATTCATTTAGTATTTTTAACAGGAAGGTGACTTTTTTTTGTACCTTTTGTTTTTGAAAAAGCCGAATTTTGCGAATGTGGTGAACTTTGCATTAAAAAGAACATGAATGTTTCTTACACTTCCTCCTGTGTTGAACCCAGGCAGGTTTAAATGTTTCTATTAATATCAGAATGTTGGGCATAATGAACACAATGCACTTTAAATAAAATGCATTTTTATTAACATTATGATCAGTGGTGTTTCTGCAGTTGTGACTTTATGACAGATACAGATAGGATCATTTTTTCAAATTTGGTTCAAATTTAGACTAGGCCTGCTCTTTCCAACGCTGCGTCAGGCAACTTGGTGGCCATCAACTAAACATACAGTACCTAACAACAAAGAATATTAATTTGATACTATATTTAATAGGACAAAATGTTTTCTAAATGGAAATACACTGCCTAATAAAAGTATCTGTTGAGGTTCATTTTGCTGGTTAGCTTTCAAATACAGGCTTAGTTCTAGGTCTGTGTCAGAACATATGTAATGTCGCCTCCATGGATCAAGAAACCTCCTCTGTCGTATATTTCATTGTGTGCAGAGGGAGACAAGGAGAGCAATGAGTCAAAAGATAAAAGAAAGCAACAAAGCAAAGTAAAAGTGCAGAAATGCAAGAGAGGAAGAGAAACATGAGGAATTAACATTCTAATGAGCTTCCCAGCATCAATCCAATGGTGTAATGACAATATTATCTCCCCATGCAGCTGCTGCCTGCCCCATTAATTCAGGTGAAAAATAAACCTGATGGAGAAAGAGGAAGTAGTGAGAGATGAAAGAAGAGATTAGAGTTTCGCTATTGAAAAAGGAGACTTGAAAAAGGAGACTGTCAGCGTGTGGTTTTACAATTTCAAAGCTGTAACCCTCCGTGCAGAAAATGTACCTTTTCTAGGTAAACCAAACGATAAATCTTAACTTGTATTACCTGAAAGGAGGACAGAGAATAAAAGCAAAGGGAAATGGAAATACATTTACCAGCCAGTTTGGTTTATTGGAGCTGAGGACAATGAGCCACAACGCATGTAATTGAACAGATTATAAGTAAAAGAAATTACGTTTTGAAAGTGCTGCTTAGTGGTGGAAGAAGTACTCAGATGCTTTACCTCAGTGAAATTCCCAATACGACAATGTTAAGATACTCTATTACAAGAAAAAGTCCTGCATTCACCATTCCACTTGAGTAAAAGTACAGAAGTATTATCAGCAAAATGTACTTAAAGTATAAAAGTAAAACTACTCGTTCAGTAAATAAATGTAGAGTAAAAAGTACATTTCCCTCTGAAATGTAGTGGAGTAGAAGTAGAATAAAATGTAAGTACTCAAATAGAGTACAAGTACCTCAAAATTATACTTGAGTACAGCATTAGAGTAAATATACTTACTGACTTTCCACCATTATTGCTGCTAAGTTTCAGTCTTGCTGAACTTGCCGTTCCATAGGTGGACTAAGTAAGTAGTGTTTCTCTTGAAGATTGCGGTTTTCAGAATGTACTGGTTTAAAAGATTAAATGAATTTGATGACAGTGATAGTTGACATCGACAGTCCTTTATTATTAACAATCATTTTATATATATAAATGAATGAATCCCAAAACCCATTCCAGGCTTATTTACATTGTCAAAAAATGACATTTTTGGATATTAAACAGACTCATTATTATTAGGGGGCACATATTCAGTACAAATGTGGAATTATTTCTTAGTGAAAAGTTATTTTACTGTACAGTAGTTTGTCTGAAGAATAAAAACTGAAGAGTCAACATTTACTATTCTCAGGCTATGGATTACTCATCATCATCATCGTCATCGTCGTCATCATCGTCATCGTCGTCATCTTCATCTTCTTCGTCATCATTATCACCATCATCGTCGTCATTATCATCATCATCATCGTCATCATCATCATCATCATCATCCTCAGTGTTGACTTTGCCAGAGAGCACATCCTCGATCCAGTCCTCCAGCTCATGGGCGGTGGGCAGGTCTTCCTCATCGTCCATCTCCAACCACACGCTGTCGGCCTGCTCACAAACACACACGCACACACACACACACAGAGGTGAAATAATGTCAGGAGAAACTCAACATGAACATTCATGTCACATCAAACAGGTTGTCAGGTTGTCATGGACTTACATCTGTAACATTGACAACTCCAATCTGTGGTCTGAACAGGTCCACTTTGAAGGTCTTCTCCCAGTAGGGGATCAGCTGAAGAGAAAAAAAGATCACATTAGACCTGCAGTTTAAAGTTAAATATCTATCCACATGTTTTCTTTTCTTTTTTGATGTTTCGCTACGTTTCTTTTGTCTCTCTGAGCCTGAAGGTGTCATGGCTCACCAGGGGAAAGTCATCAGGGTCAATCCAGATGATGCTGAGATCAGGTAGGTGGGTGTTGTCTCTGGCCACCTCCTTCAGGATCTCCAAGAACTCATAACCATCTGGAAGCAATTTCAAACATCAATTGATACAAAACTCTGCCACCCAAGTATTGACTAGGACCAGAACACAGTATAACCATTTTAAAGATATAGTTTGACATTTTGGGAAATATGTTTATTATTATGCTTATATTATTGATTGACAACTCTCTCGTGAATGGTATCGATCTTCTCATCTAACTCTTGGCAAGAAAGTGAATAAGCGTATTTCCCAAAATTTGGAACTATTGCAATAAAGCCTTTACATTGACTGCCTGTCAGCTTTTCTATACATTTTTAAATTATTTTATATATTTATTTATTATTTATTCTTTATTAGGATGTTTTATGGCCATTATTATTACATTTTAAACATTACATTATCGTTTTCTTGTTTGTAAACATTTTTATTGCTTTTTATATATTTCATTTTCTATTGTTTTTTATCTGGTTTATTGGTTTTATTATTTCACTTTGGTCATTTCTGTTTTATGTGTGGAATTATCTTCCAATTATCTTATTGTTATTTGTATGTGTCTTATTATTAGCTCGTCAGTCACTAACCTGAATGAAGGGTGCTATACAAATAAAGTTTGATTGATTGAATGATTGAGTTACCGAGACAAATATGTTCTACAGTCTCATGTTTATCTCTTCCAATGACAAATAGTGGTACAACATATAACATGCTCTTACCGGGGTCCTCCTCCTCTGCAAAAGCCACAATGTGGATTCCCTCAATATCATCCTCCTGAGAATAACAAGACAAATATAAATGTCGGGTTACTGTAAGTGTCAGGGGAAACTAAATTTAAAGTTGATAATGTTGCCTGCGGCCAGACAATCATCACTCACCCAGGTCTCAAACATATCTTCTGCACGCAGCTTTCTCAGCGTTGGTCTGGTGGCACAGAAAACACATTGAATGTTACATTATGAGTTTATACAACAGTTTATCTTTTGAAAAAAGTCACAGAGAAGTTGGTTAAATACACATTTGTTGGAGTATTTAGTTCAACGTTTGTTTACCGTCTGTGTTCAGTTATGAATTCTACCAGATCCTCCTCAGAGTGAGGCTTGCCTGGGATGGTGACTGGCTCCTCCATGAAGGGCTCATAGAAATCCACCTCGTTCAACTTCAGAGTCAGCTCCTTGGCCACCTGAAGCAACAAAGACAAATCACTCAAGAGTAATAATGTGTCTGTTTATTTGTTTGTTTGTTTGTTACTTACAGATTTCTCAAATGTGGCAAAGAACTTAATGTAGGGCTGGAACTGCTCTGCAGCTTCTTTAAATGCTTCATAGTCTGCGGATAAAAGAGAACAGGGAGAGATAAGGAGATTATATTATGTTGTAAGCAGCAGGGCTTTGTTGCACTCTTGTTTTCCTGATCCCACATCTCTTTGTGCTTTCTCTGGCTGTGGTATACATGACATTTGCACATCAGGGAGCGGAAATAGCTGAACTTTGACTTCCACTTAATACTCCCACAGTTGGTCAGATGGGATGTAGCTGCAGCTCAAGTAAACTACTCTAGACTCAGCTCTTTCACAGCATGTGAGATGGGACCATGGCAGTGGCAGCTGTGTGTGCAGCAGTGGTAAAAATGGATCTGTAAATCCATGGAGATGAGGAGGTTAAAATGCACTCATGTTAAAATGAAGGGCATGAGCCACAGAAAGCCCAGCGCAGACCCAGCTAACAAGGCACTGAGCTGTGTTCAGACAGCAAAAAAACATACATTTTAGCAACATATCATTCATGCCTTGAGCATCACACACTCACGCTCAGAGTCCTCGCTCTTAAAGTAACCAATGACGCGTATGTCTTCCTCCATCCTGTCAAAGGCTCTCAGCTCCAGAGCATTTCCTATCATTTCCACCGGCTCCTCCAACAGCTAGAGACAGATGGAAAGAGGAGAGAGAAGTGGGGACCGTTTGTAACTTTGGCAAGACTGGTGTTGATTAGTGCTAGCAGCTGGGAATCTGCCCTTAAACTATTCTACTCACATCCAACAAGAACTCTACCAGGGTGTTAGCAGAGAGCAAGCCGTCAAACTCGATCACCCGACCAGCCTTAAAAACATACACACTGCCTTCCTCCTCCAGGACTGTGATTGAGGGAAAACACATATCAACACATACATCCTAAAGTTATATGACCTTTTACTAAATCTGTGAACAAGAGCAATCGTTTTTCAGGACTTACAAGTATCAATCAGAGAAAGGAGGCTAAATAAAGGTTATGCTGTACTCAAATACTTACCCAGTTTCTTTGCCACTTTTGCATCTTTGTGGGAGTCGACCATTCCAAACCCAATATCCTTTTCCTCCAAAACCTGAGCTGCAAGCTGCAGAAAAAGATCATGGAGGACTAAATGGTCAGAACAGGACTGAACACATAAGATGTACAGAAACAAGACATGAAGAAAATAATTCATTTTGGATTCTGATCACTGGAAACAAATATCCCAGTTCAGTTAAAATCTTCAATGAGGTTGCTTTTGTGAAAGAAATGAATGGGAGGTTGACCTCAATGCACGTTTTAAATCATATCTTTTGTGTGTTTGTGCACCTTTAAGTTTCTTTCCACCAGTTAAAGAGAAAGTGAACAGATCTCCAACAGGTTGTAAGACTGCAAAACCATCTGCAACTTGTAAATATTTGGGACAAAATTAGCAAATATGTTAAAAACTCTATCTGCTCACTTCACACCAGCAGTCACTGGCATATAAAAACTGTGATCAGCTTCAACAAGTTCATCTTTGTACATTGTTATTGTACTCGAGTGCCTGACTCTATAGTAACATGGCGCACCTGTGCTGTGTAAAATAAGTGAAGCTAATATCAGGACTGCACAACTGGGCTCAGATTACCTTCAACAGATCAGAGAGCAGCTCACCCTCAGCCATGTGTAACATGAGTCAGGGCACAGTGCACACTGTTTCCTACTGTATGGGATTCAAACAGAGATTTAATCTATGAATTAGATGTGGATTTAGCTGCTTAGCTGAGCCTGAATACAAAATACCTTCAAACCTTTGCTTTGACCACCAAAGTCAACTACAGTAGAGGAAAAGGTAGTTGTGCCCTTCACATGTATTGCTCAAAAACACAATACAAATGAGCTTTTGGACTATTTCTGCCAACAGAGGAGAGCCACAGAGAGTATTAGCCTGACATATTTCTATGGGATAGAAGCACACATTGAATTAAGCTGACAGAGATAACCTTAAGTGACTGCATTGCATCTCACTGGACTATTGTGCAGTAATAGAGTACATACAGATACACAATGACCTTGACAAAACTCACACATAAGGACATTAAAATGGAGAGATCTGGAGTTTTATTTCTCACCAGTTGGCTCTCTGATTATTGGAGCACTAATGTGCAGTTGTTGTACTCTAAATCTTTTATATGAGTCTGGTTAATTGGACTGTTAGTGTCCTCTCTCTCATACCACTGCCACCAAACCAAACCTTGTCCTTTACTTTATCTTTTCTTTTCCTTAACATTTTTTAATTTCATCCATGCTCTTCTCCCTCTGTCCTGTTCCTTTATTTTGGCCCTGCACCTCTTCTCTACCTGCTTCCTACTTTGTTTTCCTCTTCTTAATACTTTACCTCCAGCACCAACTCAGTCATCTGGTGCTGTTTTTGCAGCTCCTTGCTGTCTGGTATGGGCCCATGGTAGAACAGGCACAGCATGCTGTGCTTTATCAAGGCTTTCTTGTAGTTCTTGTCATTGATATCTAGGACGCGGTCTTTCCCGTCATACTGTGGGAACTCCAGGCCCTTCTCAGCCGGGGCCAGAGGCGCGAGGCTCAGGCAAGGGAGCAGGAACAACCACAGGGAGAGCATGGTCCGGAGCTACCACACACCCCCAAAAGTCAGAGTTTGGTTTTAGTTTCACAGTATAAAACTGTACAATCAAAAATGTAACCTAAGCCCTTTGAAAGGGTAGGGCAGTGTAGGAAATGCTGCAGAAAGTTTTAGAGGTAAACGTTGGTCCGTCAGTGGCAGTTCTCAAGCATCCCAAGCTGTGCAGAGAAATCCAACTTCCACAAGCATCTTCAGGACCTAGCAACTCTTTCTCCCACTGTAATCACTCCTTCACGCCTCCTCACTGCAGACACAAAGGCGAAAGAGGAGTGCTGTCGAGCCTGTGAGGCACTGGTGGGGTGGATACCATACATAGCAGCACTCCTCTCCTCTCCCCCTACCCGAGTAGGACAGGCCCATTTTTAGGAGACCAGTTGTTTGAATGCTAAAAATAAAGCTGCAAGTGAGAAAGAGAGATAGAACGGGGGGGTTACAGTTCTTGCTCCCTGTGATGTCTCTTTGAGGGAGTCAGCGATGTGGGAGGAGGGAGGCCCAGAGATTTGGGGGTTCAGTAATTTTGAGGTGTTTAAGTCTGTGAGGACCAAAAACACAGTAGATGTGTGGATTGGTGCTAGAATAGATATAGGTGTATTTTAAATGACAGCTCATGAGACAGTCTGCCAACATGTGTGCAAAGGGCAACTCGAATCATCTGTGTGTAGCAGTTGTTCTGCAGATGTGGTCTTGTGAGTTTTGCATGTGCGATGTGCTATCTGACTATGTACTGAGTATATTCTTTTTTAACATTTGGTATGATTTGCCTTTGCTACTAAAACTAAATTATCAGATTTGAATGTGTGAACAATTTCCCCCAATTTGCTCTTCACAAACCTAGACATTGACTCAAAGATCTTCCTCTTAAACTGTATATTTAATCTTCATACACACTATTATTATGCTATTGACAAAGCAGCAGCTGCACCTCTATTTTGGCCTCCTTCTGAAGTCTTCTTCATCTCCACTCTCAAGTACAGTAGTTTCTAGCTGCATTTGAAGGAGCATCTTCTGCCCTCTGCAGGTAGAAACCATGATGACCTGCTAAATCATGAGAGATACAGTAATACCACTCCTAAAAGTTTAAGATCTTTATACAGTGATTCCCAAACAGAGGTACTTCTATCCCAGCGGGTATTTTCTGCAGTTGCAAAGGAATATGTGGAAAAAATATGGAGTAGCTCATCTTTTTGGTGACCTTTTTTTCAGCCATTTAAAATTGTATTATTTCAGGATCACTATGCTTTGCATGAATATACAATTGTAACAAAATTCACTTTTATATAATTTACAGTGTTTAATAACATCCTCTTCAATTGATTTAAATGAACACATTTGGAAGATAACAGGTGGTGTCAATAACACGGTACATAAAAAAAAAAGTTGGAAACCCCTGCCCTAATGCATTAATGATGTTGATGGATTACAGATCTAGAGATCTAAAGAACCAAACCACAAGTAGATACTCAATATTGATTAGACTTTATTATTCTGATTACAAATTTGACCAGCATGAAAAAGGATGCTCACATTATATAGTTGAAAAGTTAGTGATGATGTCACTCTGTTGTATCTGAGCAGTCCAGTCCTCCTTGATGTATTGGTGGTAGGGGTCATTAGAGTGCTCTCTCCTCTTGGATTTGACTGTGCTCACCAGGATGGCCACAACAATGAAGGCAAACATGCCAATCATCACCGCCAGATACCAGATGACGTTCCTGAAGTTCTCCTCAGCCAGAGTCTTGTCCAAAGCGTTGGCTGCAGCTGTCGCATTACGCCTCCAGTTGTCCAGGTAATGACCCAAAGCATTGGTCAGGGACTCCTCCAGGTTAAGGGTCAGGTTGGACCAATCAGATGCACTCACCTAGTTGGAGGGTATAGAAAGGATGATTTTCTGCTATTTCCAGAAAGTTTAAGACAGTAAAGTCAATTTAGAGTATTGTATCCCAATTCTATTAATACAACTACAGAACTTACACTTGTGCAAACTCAATTCTACAGAAAGCATAAGACAGGAAAAAGTAGATTTAAAGTTAAAGTTTTCTAAATTAATTTCACCAAATACCCATGAT
Source organism: Maccullochella peelii (assembly GCA_002120245.1). Classification (NCBI taxonomy): domain Eukaryota; kingdom Metazoa; phylum Chordata; class Actinopteri; order Centrarchiformes; family Percichthyidae; genus Maccullochella; species Maccullochella peelii. The sequence continues at coordinate 49,623 of LKNJ01001357.1, read as the reverse complement.
GAACATGGTAATTTATAAAGATATTAAGTCAATTAATATGGGTAAATAAATATCAAAAATAAAATAATCACAGGAAAAAGTATTAAAGCTTATAAAAATTTGGTTTCACAGTCTAAGTATTTTTCTACAACATAAAAAAGTGATGACTAAATAAGCAACAATTAAATTTAAAGTTAAGAAAAACAACATCCATAGGTGTTATTTTTTTAGCGTTTGCTTCATCAGGACTAAGTGGGTGTGGTTTGATCAGATTTGATTGACAGTGGCCTGGAAACACCAGCAAACTAACTCACAACTGTTAGATTCTGATTCAAATGTTGTTCCATTCTGATTGGTGTATGCCGATATCTCCTTTTTCAAACCAAGTCCCGCCCACTTCAATCCAGTGAGAAAAGCACAGAAGAAAAAAAACATATATAAAGAAATCCCTCTAGTGAAATAACCAAAACTGTTCTAACTTTGGCAGAACATTGTGTGTACATGTGGCACCCCAACACTCGTAGTAAGAAGCTGATTGAGAAAATAGGTTTTTATGGCCTTTAAACTGTGTTGTAATTTAGTGACCACAGCAAATGCTGCTAGACTTTACAAAGCAAAGTAATCAAATCATCATTAACCAGACCCAAACTGGTCTGTAACTGCTTCAAAGAAATGTTGTCCAACCATTCACCCTCATTCAAGCGCCGCCAACCACATAAAGAACATTTTTCAGCTTTTCTATTCTGTACCAACCTTTTGCCAGGTTTTCGAAGGCCACATGATGAAATTGGTCAGGAGTTCAAGACACCTTGGAGTGAAAACTGAACAAAATAAAGAGGCACTGGCAGAGAGCACGGCTGGTTAGAGTAAGAAGCAAAGTCATTAGCTCACAGGTACTCAGTCAACCACCGCTCATACTTTGTTTACATTTTTAATCTTTTCTGCTTGGCTGGACAGTGGGGTTTGAGTTTGTGTGTGTGTGTGTGTGTGTGTGTGTGCGTGTGCGTGCGTGAGAGGGAAAAATAGTGGGGCATGACCTTGAAAAAGGCATACAGAATGCTGATATTTCCTCCAGCTGATAAAGAAAAGGGATTGCTGGAAGTCATTAGAGCCTGCCACACACACACTCTCACACACGCATACGCACACACACACACACACACACACACAAATCTTTCCCAAAGTATGGCCACAAATATGGATTAAATAACGATCTGACTGGTTTGAGAGTGGCTGGTTAATGTGTTTATTCACCTGTAATTCCTAATCTGCCCACACAGAGGGAGTACCATACAAGGGAACATTGTTTATCAGTCTATGGCAGTTTTACTCTAGGTGGCAATATAATGCAACCCATTTTGGAAACAGCCATACAGTACATGCATTTATATTTCTCCAATGAAGTAGACAGTGATTGCTAAATAAATGAACATTGTTTGTCTTCCTGTAAAAAAAAAAGCAAATGTGTGCTGTTTGGTTGAAAAGGAATTGAAATGGGGTCTTCATTTAAGGTAAAATGAGGAATCAGTGCCAGCCACAAAGCAGCACCCTGAAGTCATTAGAGATTCATTGTCTTACCTCAGTGTGGTATCTGTTTGCTGACAAGAATGCTTGAAACTGGATCCCGTGTTTGAAGGGGCGGCGTTTCTCCCCCTCAGAGGCACTGCTGGAGTGGATGACTCCCACCACCTCTGATCATTCCCAGATCATTTATGTTTTGCTGTGCAGTGCCAGCGGGTGGTCGCTATGCTGACTTTCTGCTCTATAAAGTGAAAGAGAAAAATGGAACAGTGTGTGCAAAGAAACACAAACACAAAGAAACAGATGCACACATGCTGTACATACACACAGAAAAGTGGAACTGAAAATGAGCTTGTAACTGGTAAAATTCCACAGTTTCAAGGAGCAGTGGATAAATTACAAAGAGGGAAACATTAACAGCAAGACCCTAAGGTGAAGCCCTGAGCAATATGTCTTGCAAAATTTTAAACTGTTCTATGCAAAAAAGTTTCAAGAAATAAAAAAGGGAATGTTATCTACATTGCAAATGCAGGGCTCTCCACATGCAAAGCCTACGAGTTGGTGAAAATTTGCATGTGCAAATATGGTTATGTGAGGTTTTGTATAGTAAAATATTCAAAGTGTATCCAAACCTCCACATTGTCATGACCTTGGATTCTTTCCTCTGTTTTTCTCAATCTCTTGTTACTTTTCAGCGTCTGCACATCTTGATAATATGGCATCTCAGTAATCTGATGCTTCGCAACTTAATGTTTCTTTAAAAGATCAAGAATTTCTTTTTGGCTCAGTGTGATGAAAGCCCGTTACAACACAATGTGTGTTGAAATGAAATGACACCAGGGAACCACAACATGTGATGCTTTTCACAATAAAGGATAATGGTGCTGCATCAACCTAAAGCTTTGTTATCCTTCCCACATTATGCATGAAGTAAAATCAGCAGTATAGCAAATAGCAGTAAGCTATAGCAGATGGCAAAAGTAGAAAACACCCTGGCATAATACAAAGATATGCATTTGATGTAACATTATTGCAGGTTAAAGTTATAAGTTTTCCAGCTTCAAAGCGTTTTTCCATTTTCTAAATCGTTCTACTGAGGCACCCTTTGTAAAGGACCCCAAATGGTCCAACCACTCAAACAATTTTTTCACAACCTGGCAACCCAAAAGTTGGTCATATTAATGACTTATAACTGATCTGTAAAGCATTAGTTAACCATCAATGAAACAATTAGTTACAACAAACCCTTTATAGCTTTTATACCCTTTACCATATCATGTTACTGATAATGCTTTAAAGCTGAAATACTTTTACCCAAAACATCAAAAAAGGTTGCAAAAGTACAGCCCCCCCCCCCCCGGGTGTAAACAAGCTAAGGACAGCAAAAGCTATGACTGAAATAACCAAAGGCCATCTGACATCATCACAAGCCTGGCTAGATTAAACTTCAGGGATCAGAGACAGACCAGAACAGCAACAGAAACCCCAAGGCAAGACTGGCTTATGCAACAGAGAGGGCAGTGCTACTGGAGCCAGTGAACCATAAACCCCCTGCTAGGCTTAAATGTTACATAAACTCTGAAACGCAGATTCACATACATTGGCACCATACACTGTGCCTACTTATTTATGCATAGGTAGGAACGCACTCATATGAAGCCTGTTCTGATGCCTCGCATGTTAAGTGCTTGTGTTAGTGTGTGTGCTTGTGGGGAATTGGGGTTATGTCATTTATAAAGCGTAAACATAAACCAGTATTCTGTGAGTCACAGTTGTCAGCATACATGATTATATAAATACAATAAGTACAATCATGCCTTTGATGAGTTTCCAGTCGGTTGGGCACAACAGTCATTCACCTGATCATAAATCCAGATTTACATGTAATTGCTAATGCCTTTCAGGGAATAACAAGCACTTTCTAAACAAACAAAATCTTCTTTTCAATTCAATAGCGGTATGTCATGCAGTAACATGTTTGGAATGGGAGTCATCCTCTATATCGCTCCCTTATGATTTGTTTGCGCTTGAGGGATGATGCAGCAGTACTTTTCCACATGCTTCTTGTTTCTGTTACCACTCCCTCTTCCTGGAGCAGGTGATGGTCACACCTGTTATCTCACTGAGCTACTGTGAAGGCAAATACACCAGAACTCTGGCCTAACAAGCGATAAATATAGATTCAGGTTCAAGTTATGATGAATTAGGGTTGGGGTTAGGGGTAGATTTGAGACCATGAGATTCTGTGACAGTTACATGTTATAGTCACACTGTTTTTATTATGACACAGTCAAAGTTACATTATTATTGCATGGCGATGCAGCTGTAAGTGAAGATTAATTTGACATGTCTGCCCGGCATTGACAGGCCTGGATGAATCTGTTCAAAACAGAGATCCTGGAAGAGTTAATCAATGCTCATTTTGATACTTTTAACTTTCTTTGATTGAGAGGCCATATTGTGATTGACCACACCCTAACCAACTTTGTGTTTTGACTACAACTTGGCTCTAAACAAAGAATTTCTTGGCACTACCCCTTCTTATTGATAGTTATGCTTAGCATAGCTATTTTATTCCCATGCTTCACCCCTGCAAATCCTTGCTTAAGGTACAAAATATAGGCCTACAGACAAGTGCATGATAACTGAGTCACAAAGATGATTAATTGTCGTTTGATAGACAGCTACTTACAAAGAGAGGACAAGAATATTTCATGATAAAGCGAATCAACAGTTTGTCAAGACTGGTCCCCCCTTTCCCCCTCACTCCTTTCCTTTCTTTCTTTGTACACAATCTGGGCATTTCCGCCGTAGATTTGTTTATCAATCAACCTGTTAAAGCTGTGTGTAGACAGCATGCTGGACAGTAATGCTGATTAACCCCTTTAACCAAAGAGTAAAGATACGGTCACATTTGCCTTAGCTTCAACACGTCAGTCAAATGATGGCTGGATGAACAATTCAGTCTGTAAAGACACAAGTGAACAGATGCTTTCTTTAAAAATAGAGACATTGACCACATCAATTTGGAGTGGTACAACCTACAAATAATTGGACATCCCTTCTATATATAAGTCTATGAGTCATAGATGGGGTCTGACACTGTTGGTGGCTGTGGGGAAATGGTGTGGTGGAGGGGCAAATCAGTTTAGACTGTAATAACAGAGAGATAAAACTGGTAACATAGATTAAAAGTGATGATTGGTTGAAAATTAGAATAATATAGTTGTCTCCCTGTTTAATCACATTCATTTGTTTCAGTACAGTCAGGTGTGTCTGTTAAGCCTGTACAATTACTTTTTTATTGCTTGAGCACTGTCCTGGCATAGCCTAGCTATTTATTGATATTGTCGCTAACAACACCGCAGCAGATCTGTGTATGGTCAATAAATTAACAGCGCAGGTTACTTTTAAACATGACTGGCAATCTTATTTTCATAATTTCGTTTAATCTGTTTTGCATAAAGTTTGATCACACACTGTATTACAGTGTTGCCAACTCTTATGCTTCTGGCGTGAGACACATGCTTTTACGTTCAGTCTCACGCTGACCAAACAATCCTCAAATCCTCCTGTAGATTTGTCTGTGTGTGTGTGTGTGTGTGTGTGTGTTCATGTATTGGCTATGTGTCTGGAGTAGGATAGGTTATTGTGTTCTTTTGTTTCTTTTTGATTATTTATGGCCCTTGCTACTTGTGAACATTCAATAAAACGGTGTAGTTTTGATATTGGTAACAACATGTCTTTTACTTTCCCTGGGTGGAAATGGCGTAGTCAGGCTGTATCCTTAAATCTTACAATATAAGGTCCAGCTCCCACCACATGTGTAAGGTGCACACTTTTTTAAACCCTGATGGTGAACTGAGTCAAAATATGTGCACGTGATAAAGTGGCCGTGCAAGTATGCGTGATTAAGCCCACGGGCCATGGCATAAAAATCTCACTCCACCCAAGTACCCAAAGTTGCCAACCCGACACACCTGCTGCAGCAGCAGCGCTTAGGCTACTCAATGCACAGTTTGATAATCAGTTAACTGACGGCAGTGTATGTATGACAAAACAGCATGGCTTACTTTTAAAAGTCTAAAGCGCAGATCTAGCATTTTCCTAACATTTTACCTAGCTATTGTATTAAAAACAATGACATAATACAGGTGCAGCATAGCATTATTGTACATACATTAGGCTACATTGAAGTTCCTTCACTGAAGTCATTTGAAATCAGACATTTAGAAAGTTGTAGCCTTTTAAAGCTAATATTTTACTTTAATGACAGTGACACTATCATGATAACACTACTATTTATCTTTTGGGGAGATACCATGTTTCTATCATACATAATTATGACACTGCTTCTCCCAGGAAAATGCAAAATATGGTACATGGAGAATTAAGTGCATGTCCTGTAGGGGTTAGCCAAGTGAACAAGAAGGCTTGAAATATTACGCGCTTTGAGCCTGAGTCATTGCTGTCTCCCCCTGTCTTAAATATTTCCACACACCCTCACTTTCTGGAAGCCGTGGCAGTGAGTTCATAGTCCCATGCTATTAAGGGACAACGTGGCAAATGTGATAAGGATTGTTTTTTCTCTACATACATTATGAATTACAAGAATGAGAACTGTTGATAGGGTTTGCTTCATCACATATCAACTAAGCTGCTATTTTATCATATCATATCAATGACTCAGTGTTTTCATATCAGCAAACTCATAATTAGCAGTTTACACCTGACACTCTAGCAGCCGTGTTATTGATTTGTCCCTAATCCAGAATGTTGTTGTCACCGTCAGTTTGACCCAGAAAGACGGGAAAATGCTTCATTGATTCTCATTCATTATGTCACCACTCTAGACACTATTCTTCCCCCTGTTATTACTATGGGAGGTAAATATTTCCTTTTTCCATTGAAGCCCTATTCCATGGATTAATGCCAGAATACCAGGAATGCCACCATAGTTTAGTCAGGGCTCAGGGATATGACAGGAATGTATTGACTATGTGTTTGCTTCACATTCCCTACATGGCTGCTTGTCATCCCAATAAGAATGAATAACAAAGACATTTTTGGTTTCAAAATGGCTAAATGGCAAAATAAGTGCAAAAAGTCATTTGTTGTGATGGGAAAACAAACAAAAAAGCAAACTGATTTTGCTACAACCTGCTAATAACAATAACAACTAGTTACTAGCTCAGCTAGAACTAGCTCAGCTCATATCAGAAATCAAATCCGTCACTTTCATTTCAGTTGTAGTATGGTCTTAATAACAACTATTCCATCCTTTAATTGCAATGATATTGTTGAGATAATTCATAATTAATAGGAATATACAAAACAAAACATTACGTTTTATATAGTACTACTCACTCATACTATGCATCAATATTCACTGATCGCTCTAATCTCTGATTTTCCTAGATACAAAGTGCTGAGGTCCTGGAAAGTTTGTGGATTTAAGGACATCCACTGCACTTCCTTTGCAGGCCAAAGATTGGCAGCCATCTGCATGGGAATGCAAAGCAATGCAGGTTTTCCTGTCAAACACAAACTGACTGACTGAAGTGAGCTGACAGACTAGCTCTTCACCTTGAGTAGATGAAGGTTGGATCTTAAAAAATGCAGCGTGTTTATGGTTCAAGGAACATGGTTACACATCATTGGTAAAGAAAACATTGGTAGTGAATGACTTCAGCAGAGCTGCGTCTCACCTTATGACAGGCCAGACTCTGGAGTGACCACACAAAGATTGACAGACTTCTGCAAATGGCTTAAATTGATGGCATGGTTAGCAGAATTAAAGTAACTGTGTCTTCAAATCAAATCTGTGCATCATATTGGCCCCCAATACTTGCCAGACCTGTTGAGGTGCACTCCACCACCAGCTCAAAGGTTGCACCCAGTCAACAGCAAAGGATTCTGAAAGGTAGGATTCTAATTTCCTGGAAATCCTTGCACCCAAAAAATGATGCGTTCACGAGCAGGCAAAGGTGCCACTGTCTGGAAACAGCTGGCCTACAAGAGAACAAACTAGTCTACAGGCTTTCAAATGTAAGCCTAGCAGTTGACTGTGCTGACTGTTACTACTGTTGATGTGTTTCAGTTAATTTATGGTTTTATTGTTTGTTTTTAATATGCACTCAGGACTCCCTGTGAAGCAGAACTGATATTGAATGGATTATCCTGGTGGGAGGGATGGGAAATTTGCATCTGTCTATGAGAGAGAGGGGTCATCAGGCCTGATGTCCACAACTCTCCACCCCTGAACTGCCTAACTGCCACTTATCCCTGTCGAACCCAGCTGTTACATGGATGGTTGGTACTGCCTCTCTGTTGTCAGAAACATATGGAGTTAAAGGCATTCTGACGCATGTGCCTTCATAAACCCAACTTGCAAGTTGCCACTTCCTCCCCAGCTCAACAAAATGCAATGTGCACACGCCTGGATGCAGCTGCTGGATCACAGAATAGTGCATTATTACTGTAACCTGTAAGAATGAAACGAAAAAGTGAAAGCACAAACATAAAAAAAACACAGTTCAAATCACGAAATGCTACAAATACCAAAACATGCATAAAGTGAAAGAACAAAAGTGTTCCAAATACAGATATAGCCTACTTACAACAGCATTTACGTCACCTTCACAGGTAAAGTTTTTGGTTTTGGTTTATTGACAATAGTCTAATATACTTATAGGAATAGAAGGAAAAAGTCCCCCAACCCCAAGTAACATAGTTAGTTTTAAACACACACCAGGGAAAGCAGCTACCTCTGTGTTACCTGTAAATGTAATATAAAAATTATTATCCCCCACTCTATTGCACCACCATACCTTCAAAGATAGCCACTCCAACAGAGCATACAACTTTTATCTTAATTTTTATAATTGAAAAACACAGATATTTTGTTGTGAGAGTCAGTTGTATAATCTAAGATGTGTAAGCTTGTCAGGTCATAATATTCAGATCAAATTTGCAAACCTGCAAAAAACATAACTATAAAATATATAATTACATTCATATAAAATGACCACATTTTTTATGCGTGTTACACATAGCTATTGACAGATTGGAATGCGTACAGCCTAATTAATCCCATCTAATAATATCATCATTCCAACGGCGTGAAGCCATTTGAAGCATTTGTTTCAGACTATTGTTTGTGTTTTCACTGTCCGAAATACACAATGAACAAAGCATGGCCTGGATGCCAGTACTTTTCCACAAGGACAATATCACTATTTTTCTCTTGGGAAAGAGGGAGGGTATGAGTCGGGTGGGGGTTGGTGGAGGAGAAAGCAAAGTGTGTAAGAGACGTGGAATGATAAGGGACAAAGATAATTCAAACTAGTTTGAATTATAACTGTCAAACTCCAAGTGTGTCGTGTTTTACAGCATTTATGTTTAATAACACCAACACAAGAGAGCCGAAGTATACAATTAGAGGGGAAACACAAGCACAGGTTATTGTGCACAGGCAGAGTATCCATTAGATGAGAGCTATACATCTTTGCAAATTAAATAAACAGTATGGAAGAATTATTCAGATCATATACGTAAAAGTAGGCTACAGAAGTATTAACACAAACGTTATGAAAAGTAAAAGTATTCATGCAGATAGTTTTGAAATCTTAATCTGTAAAGTCCTTTTTTTCACCAACTGATTGCAGGTTAAAGGAAAAGTATGAAGTACTAAGCTTTTACACAATAGAAATGTTAGCCATGCTAGTGGCATGGCCCTATGTCGGTCTCTCGGTTGATCCACCACTTTGGTCCAGACTGGAATATCTCAAAAACTATCAAATGAATTGCAATGACATTTGGTACAGATATTTATGGTTCGCAGAGTATGAATCCTACTGACTTTGGTGATCCTCTGACCTCTGATCCTTTTCCTCTAGCGCCACCTGCAGGCAGACATTTTTGCCTTTTACTGAAATATCTCTTATTGATTGACATGAAATTTAGATATCCATGGTGCCCAGAGGATGAACATTAGTGACTTTTGTGATTACCTGGCTTTTCCTCTAGCATCAAAGCTTTTACTTATCCTGTGAAATATTTCACATCTCCTAAATTGATTGGCACAAAATCTTATACAAATGTTCATGTTCCCCAGAGGATGAATCCTAATGTCTTTTGTAATCCTCTGACTTTCCTTCTAGTGCCACCAGCAGGTTCACATTTGTGGTTTTAAGTGAAATATCTCGACAACTATCGGCTGGATTGCCGTGAAATTTGATACAGACATTCATGTTTGTAATGCGGGGAAGCAGGGAGAGGGACCCAAGTGCAGACAGATGAACAGGCACAACCAGTTTCCAAGATTTATTAACTTACACAGGTACAGGGAAGGCAGGCAAACAGACAGGTACGGGTTCAGGAAACACAGGGGAAATATCCAAAACCAGGAGCATGAAAAACTAGACAGTCCAGAACAAGGAAGCAGTATCCACAGTACAGAACTCAGAAACGCTAAGTGAAATGAACCAACAGGAAACAAAGGAAAAGGACAGGTATACATAGGGAAAGGCTAACAAGGGAATCAGGGGCAGGTGTGCAAAGGGGAGCAGGTGCAGACAATCAAAGCTAGAGACATGAGGGCAGGAACTGACAGGATACAGAAAAGACTCAGATAATAACAATGTTCCCCTCAGAAATATTTGTAATCATTTTGATGGTCCCCTGACTTTGCCTCCAGCCCCATCATCAGTTCAAAATTATAATTTCTCCAATGCTTCTGGTTTATGATCAAATACCTGAAAAACGAATGACATTTTCATCATCCTCAGTTGTAGTTTGTGTTTAGTGCTACTTAGCTAGCAGGCTGTAGACTACAGTTAAGTCTTTATTTTACTAATTGAAGGTTAAAGGAAAAGTATGAAGCTATCATTTTTTTACCCTTAATTTTAATTATTTAACTAACATTATTATAAGTATTTTAATGTTAATGCTACTATACACATCTACTCTAATCAAGTCAAAAATGACTTGCCAGAAAACCTTTTGCTACATTTTGTCAGTTATAGGGCTCCATACAAAAGTACTGTTGGTAACTTTCCACCACAGAAAATAAATGTACTGATTGCACGGTAGCAATAACATTTAACAGACAGAGATGGTATTGTCCAATCAGCTGAGAAACAACATTGGGAGGCATTTAAACTTCAGTTAATGATTCATTTGACATACACTGCAGGGTGTGGGGTGTAGCATTCTTCAAGCAGAGGTGAATTAAGGTCATCATTACACATGTTGAAACATTCATAGCCATTTATGTTCATGGTTGAGTGAACGATGCACAAACATTAATCACATCTTCCTGCACAGGTCACACTATCATGAGAGAAATGTGCTCTTCCTTAAGTGATAAAGGTTTTTAGGTGACACTAAAAGAAAGATTTCCATTTAGCGAATTACTAATAAAGTTACTTATTTACCTTCCTTAGTCAAGGTAAGTCTTTTTCTCAATTTATTCCCAACTGCTACCCACACACTCCCCTTTGGAATGTGCATGCTACATTTTAACTTGTTGCTATGGGGAGTCATACATCAGTGATATGAGTCTAAATAGGAATACATATTGTGGCCTCTAAATGCCACCCTCTGACTAAAAGGGAACCGTGTTGATTGTGTCACTCACTCACTTAAAAATACAGTGCACATGACCTAATTATATGAACCATTAAGATATTGATTAGTTTTGCATGTTGGCCTCCGTGCTTCCTACAAGTAGCATTACATTTTAAAGAAGTGTATTTTCCCAAGGTAACTTTTCATCCGCTCTTACTTAATTATGGAAAGTTACAGAGGTGTGAGGCTTGGTAAACAGGACAAATGGATGTATGAAGCTAAACTGCTGTACTGTAAGCCACTGAGCCTGGCTTTTTGATTGGTTGTCTCAAGAGTAAAGAAGTCTGGAATCACCCAGGCTTTCTGAGCAGATTAATAAGGCCTTGTTGGGGTTTATGTAATCCTGGTCAACAATAACAGAAATATATAGGAAACACTGAATGGGAGGGTGATTTTGTTACTACCCAAGCACAGTATGAACTCCTTCATACCTCCTCAGTTTTGAAAATATCTCAATCAACACATGCAGGAACAAGTTGCAAAATATCACAACATAACCACATGAGATAAATTGTGATGAAATTGTGCTGATGCTGACTTCTTCTTACAACTTGGAATCAACTGATAATCACATGATCAATAAAGAATGTGTCTGGTGTTGCAATATTCTTTAGTAGTAGTTTAGAAATTAAAACCACATTAAAATTACACTATTATTTCAAATGGATGTTAGTGTTGAGCAACACTGACTTTATGGTAGCCAGTGTGGCAAGAAAGAATATTCTCCAACTGTTCCTCTCATTTTTGTTTGTCACAACATAAAGAATGAGTACGTGTTTGTCTTTTTGTCTTCACAGAAACTTTATTTTCAGTCTCTAAAAATAAAATCCATGAAAAATAATATATATTCTCTCAGAAAGAAAACATTTTTAAAGCTCTTTCCCATACAGCAATCATCACTTATCAATCATCCATATGTTATGCATAATTTATGTCTTACATTAATAAGGATTGGCCTGTCACATTATGACACTGACATTTTGGACTGAAGTCATTCAACACTGTTCAAATTCCAAAATACATATAAACACAAAATGTTTTTCTTTATTGTTTGACCAAAATCCAGAAGGCCAGCAACTTTACGCACCTGGTTGAATTATTCTTGATAATGTCATGAGTAAGCTCATCCAGTGATAATGGATAATGGCTAATCCTGCAACAAATGTCTGAAATGTCATTTCTGCTTTGCATAATCATTCTCTGCTGATATGCAGCAAACTGAAAATGATGACATGACAAAGCTGATTTATCAAATGGCTTTAAACAAATGTATTCACTGCACAAAATTTTCAGGAGGCAAAACTGAACTCTATTTTTTGTTTTCTTTGTCTGACTTTTTGTCTTTTTTCACACTAAGACACATGTGGTAAGAGGTTTATAAAAGATGCACTTGAAACAAGATTAAATGACATTTCAGCACTGCAGTGCACTAAAGGTACATTGACACACAGTAGATACACAAGAGATAGCCTACTATAGAAGAAATGTATATTGTAGGTGACCCAATGAACCCTGAATTATATTGTACACAATGTTAACATAATGCAACAGACTCAACACACTTTTGAATGATGTGAAACATAAAATGAGATATGCATAAAATAGAAATTGATATAGAATCATGAGCATTGGTACTTGTGGCTTTTTGTTATGATACAATAGTGCATAAAAAGCTGTATGTTCGCTTTGAAATTAACACAGAATACAGCCACAAAAAAATATTAAAAACAAAACACAGTAGTAGAAAACGCAATATATAAAAGTCCCTTAAAGTGACAACACATTGTACAGCCAATCAAAATGACCAAGTACTATATTAAGTTTCTTCTCTTAGGATGATTTTTTTTAGGATAACTATAAATTTTAATTGTGCTTCTTCTCTTCATTTTGTGCTCCAAAACACATACATATTCTAAATACTAGATATTTACTTTAAGCTTGACAAAATGTTTTTATATGCAATACCTCCAGTAGGCCAAATAAAACCGGTGATTATGATAATCGCCGTAAACATAATGGCCATGTACAACAGCAGCAGAGAAGGAATGCTTCTTAGCACTTAATATTAACTCTTGTTTTACAAACTTCAGAATGGTCCCCTTAAAAGAAGAGAGAGTTGGATATAATTTCTACCTATTCTCTCCAGCACAAGAAAGGGGGTATTTATTAGGTAATTTGCTAATAACCTTGAAATGACTGTCCGGGGCACAATAAAATTTAAATAGTAATCACATACTTGAAGTTCAGCTGATACAATGTAGTAATAATAAAAGTGTTCAGCGGCAGAAACATGTAGAAAACTGTCATGGCCTATAAGCTAAAATAGTTACTACATACATATGTATGCTACACCAGCAACTAAGCCTACAGTTACTGTCAACAAGAGTGGGAAAAAAAAACTTAAATCACAGAATACATTTGCTTTTCACCATACAAAAAAGAAAGACAAGTGCATATAAGGCAAATATTAAATTCACAATTCTGAAACTCCCAGTAGATATTTTAAATGCAGGTTTAACAACAAGCGCTGTACAAAACATGCCAGTGCCAAATAAGCTTCATAGTCATAAAGGAGTACAATTTGTCTCATGTAGAGAAGCTTTAATCATTTAAAAAATGATTAGAATAAGCTTAGATCCCTGTTAGAGAGCTACAAAAGACAACTGTAAATATTACAGACAGTGCTTTTTAAATCTCTGAAGATTCAACTCTTTTTTGTAACCCCCCCCCCCCCCCCCCCCCACACACACACACACACACACATAACTTTCACCTCAATAAAAGTCCCCACACCACTCCCAGTTAGTTCAGTGCAGGGTTCAACTACAGTGAGAAATAAACAAACATGAAGATGCCCACAGAGCAGACGAATATCACTCCCAAGTTGAGGAGAAGTTTAACTCTAGGTGGCTCGTACAGCATCTCTGCAATGACTCTTGCATCCTCTTGCACTACTTTTTGCTGAGCGCTCTGTGCTCCCTCCTTACATCCACAAAACCATTCCAGTAAACGTATACACCTGCTAGTCTCCCCATTACCATGGCAGCCTTCTTCTGCTCTGATCATCTCCATCCTTCCATTACCAATTTGTTCTGCAGGGGTGGTGGCAGGGGATGTTTCCGTACTAGGGGCTGCTGGGTCACGGTCAGTGGATGGGACCAAGAGTTTGACATCCGCCCCATCCAAACACCTCTCCTTTCTGACATCCGGGGGCATTTCTTTATGGAGGCTTCCATCACCAGTATTATGGCTCTTCTCAGTCAGCCTGTACGTTTCCTCTTGGTCCTTTGTGGGAACCATTTCAACGTAGCGGAGCCCCCAGACTGTGGTGGTGCGAACCTGCTCCTCATCTGGTGGAGAGGTGCAGAGGCTGACCACCACTGCCACCAATCCTGAAATCCAGAACAGCCCGGCGGCAAAATACATGTAGTGAACATCAACGATGAAGGTAGGCCTATCATCTGGCTGGTCACAGCGAGGCTGGCGGTAAATGAAAGCTAGTATCAGTCGAACGGTACCGAGTGTGAAACCTGTCATGCCTCCCCAAAATGCACCTCTCTCATTACACCGTTTCCAGAACACACCCAGCAGAAAGAGGGCAGCGATTGGAGGAGTGAGGTAGCCAGCAACTTCCTGAATGTAGAGATATGTCTGTCCACCTTGCATTTCAATAATAACAGGGACCCAGGCAATGCTGATTCCCACCATGAGCACAACAAATATGCGGCCCACAGTCAGCAGCTCGCGCTGAGACGACTTCCCTCGAAAAGTTTGATAGATGTCCAGTGTGAAGATGGTGCTTGCACTGTTGAAAATCGAGTCTAGATCACTCATCAGGGCAGCGATCATGACTGCCATCATCAGACCCCTGAGTCCCACAGGCATCACTGCCATGACCAGGCGTGGGTAAGCAATATTTGAGCAGCCGGCCTGAGAACCACACACAGCCATGCAGTGCTCAGGCCCAATGCAGGCAATCTCGTCCACAAACATGATGCGGGAGATCATTCCTGGAATGACGATTACAAACATGGGCAGGATCTTGAGAAATCCAGCCATGAGTGTAGAGCACTTAGCGTGAGCAATGTTCTTTGCTGCTAGCACTCTCTGAACAATGACCTGGTCTGCACACCAGTACCAAATAGATGCAGGGGTCTGGCCAAGAATGAAGCCTGGCCATGGGATGTCTTCATCCAGGGGACCTCGAAGGATGCGTAGCGAGTCTGGTTTAGGCTGAATGCGGCAGGAAGGAGAATAGGTGAAGTTTCCATTGGCCATTATAGCAGATACATTGGGAACTGCCTGCATGTACTTAGTTCTGACACCCTCTAGCCCACCAACTTTGACTAGGCAGATGATGGTTAAGGTTAGGGCTCCACCAATCATCAACACTGCCTGAAGAGCATCTGTGTACATTACTGCCACCAATCCACCAGTGACAGTGAGCAGTGCAGTCATACTGATGAGCAGGACAATAGACACATAAAGGTTCCACCCCAGGGACTCCTGAATAAAGAGAGCTCCAGCATACAAGTCCACAGACAGCTTGGTAAAAATGTAAAGTAGTACAGACAAGAGAGCAAAGTAAACCTTTAGCCTTTTGCCGCCGTAGCGTTTCGACAGGTACTCAGGCATGGTGTAGACTCCAGAGTGGATATACACAGGTACAAACACCCAGCCAAGCAGCTGCAGAAGTAGAAGTGCATTAAATTCCCATGCTCCAACAGCAAAGCCACTTGCTGCTCCTGACCCAGCCAGGCCTATGAAATGTTCACTGCCAATGTTGCTGACGAAGAGTGATGCACCTATCACTATCCCGGTCATGGAGCGTCCAGCCAGGAAGTAGCCACTCACAGTGCTGCGATTGGCTTTCCACATGGCAAAAAACCCGATGACTAGCACCAGGACAAAATACAGTGCTACCACAGCTATGTCCACTGCTTCCATTCCAGGACTCATTTTTACTGATTATTTAGGCAAATAGTCAAAGTTATGGATTTAATTATTAAAAAAGGAGCAATGGAAATGGTCTGCTTTGGTTTGCTGTCTGGATGGAAGTTGTAGTATCCAGTCAGGTCAAATTCACTAGGTGTGCTTCGGAGGGAGTTATCCACCGGCACTGAGGTCGTTCTAGTTTTAGAGGAGGATGTTGTAGGCCTCTGGTCTAGAAAAGTCTAGAGTTAACATTCCTGCAAGACAGCAAAGACAAAGAAAAACACCTCATTAGAGCCTTAATTTGAGAGGGAAATACACCAAACACCAATGTTTGAAAGTTTACTACAGTCTCTCTGAAAACAGGATAGAAACGCAAAGTGAGGATTTAAAACTAGAGTCAAATTGAACATCATATCACAATCCATAACATAAAATGATCAAAATGACTAATGAAAGAAATTGTCAAATATGGCACTCTATAAATCACATGAAGATTAATAAGAATTAATTTGGTTTTGCAACTGCAGTATTTTTCCAGCGCCAGTCCTTGGGTTTAGCCTGTGTCTGACTTTCCTCCTTAATCTTTTTAACACAGAGAACTCAAGCCATGCCACTGTAAAAACTTCAAAAAAAAAAAGGCTTAATAACATTGTGTAAGAAATCAAGAAGAGTCAAGAAGGAAAACATGTAGCCAAAGACTTTGCAGTTCCTAAATTACCCAATATGTGGCCTGACTTATGTCATCTATAAGGTAACTGTGACATGCCTGCATATAGGAAGTCTTAATTCATTCTGTGCTGGCACCCCTAACAAAATTGTGCCATGTCATTTTATGGTTCAGGTCATAAATAAATAAAGAGTAGAGGGACACAACAGGACATTAACTAATCACACAAAATTAGAACGAATTCAAAATGTCATTTTTTAATTTACCATACAATAATCCATGCACACACTTAAATATGTTACACTGACATCGCCAAATGCAAACCCAAACCCTTGCCTAGAATTGAAAAAAGTTAGTCGGGCTAGAAGTGAAATGATATGTATGCTATATACATATGGTAAATAATTCAAATTCAACAGATACTTAGAGATAACAGTGAGATGGATCAAATTTAATCCGTATGTCAGCAAAAAGTGCTATGCACGGTGATGTGTGAGCACATCTGTTTTGTGTCCATCTTACACACACTTTCTCTCTCACACACACACACACACACACACACTTGGATGCCTGGCTTCTCTTGAGGTTTTAGCCTGCCATGCATGGTAGAAAATAACCCCATGCATTTGTCTTCACAACCAGGCTTTATGCATAACCATCCTTCTCAATAAAAGAAGTCTTTGTTTTCATTTTACCATCTCTTCATGAAGGGCTACACTCCATGTGTTCATCATAAACTGTCCAAGAGACTCTGGCTCTGAAATACAGTAAAGTGATTCAATAGGTTAATGTAATTCTATTTGCAAAGTTATATAATGTGGGATTCAAACATAATCACTACCACCCCAGTCTGCCAGGACCTACTTATAGAGCCTTCACTCAGGCCACTGCCAAAACAATACAAAAATATGGTGCTGCCAGTGTTACAGGGACACTAACTTTAGCCCAAGCTGATTCATATAATTGGGTTAAACAAAAACAAGAGTAATTCTTCTTTTCTTCCCCTTTCTGCAACGGATTATTGACTCAAAACCAATAATTACATTTTACCAGTGGTGATGAAACTGGAGATCTGATATAAAAAAGTTTAATGCAAGAGTCTGTGCCAGGTATTCAAAAGGTATAGCATCCATACAACTAAGTATCAACTGCCCAAAAAAAAAACTTGTGTTGACCAGCTTACTTTGTACAACTGAAAGACATGTCAGATGAATGGTACTCTTACACATGACCACGTGGCTTAATTTGGGGAGACAATGAATGCTTCACCTTTGCTTTCAATTATAATAATGGACACAATATCAAATCCAGCCTGAATTGGGCTGCAGGTAAAGCCAGCTGACGCCATGATGGAACAGTGGCATAATGGATAGTTGGTGTACAAAACAGTGCCGCTTTAATTAATGACCAGATGCGCAGACAGCCTGAGAATGGCTTTGTGACAAAGAGGCGTCACCACTCCAGGCATGCAGCGCTCAGGTCCACCTCACTTATCAGGCGGTAGGAAATTTCTAGAAGAGTCACCCATTCATCCGACTGCACAAGCTACGTTATCTTCAAGGGAACTTGTATTCCTTATAATAAGCTTATCTTAGGTGCACTGCAGGGTTCACATTTGGATATTTAACACCACAGGTAAGTCTGACATATAATGTTATTCAGGTGTGTGAAGCATTTCTGGTAAAATATCGATCTAATGTCTCAACAGTCACAATTACATTTGACAAAGACATTCAATGATAGATGGATTTAACTGTCATTACCGACAACACAGC
This sequence comes from Maccullochella peelii, assembly GCA_002120245.1. Lineage (NCBI taxonomy): Eukaryota > Metazoa > Chordata > Actinopteri > Centrarchiformes > Percichthyidae > Maccullochella > Maccullochella peelii. Next base: position 31,116 of record LKNJ01001357.1, on the reverse strand, counting down.
TTCACAGGCTTAACACTGACATATGACCACACATTTTAAAAGATAAAATAGCCACTCACTCCAGTGTGATCGTCACACACTGACTCACCGGCTTGTTTAAACGCAGTTGAACACTAAGGTGTTAGCTAGTGTTAGCAGACGCGCTAAAGATGCTAAAACGACACTGTACGCCCCAGAAGAGAGATGTGGATGAAAAAGAAGTGACTCCCTCCTGAAGACCCGTACCACCCCAGGATCGCAGCTTCCTCGTACCAGGCAGTGCTCCTTGTCAATACTTCGGTTTGACTTTGTCTTCTCCGTGCTTTACGTTTCACAGGAGCACTCTTGATGCCAGTCAAACAATGCTCCCTCTCCTCCTTATAGACACCCGTCCAGTCACGCCCCACACACCCGTGACGCGTTTGGGTGCAAAATCCTCTAGTGGAAATTTCTTCTGCCAATTGTTCCGGGCTCTTGTTTTGACTTGCATGTTTGCATAAAGTCAAAGAATAAGAAGGACACGTGTTTAAGCAACTGTGATTCAAAACGGGAACACACCCACTTTCCACAGCGTGTTTTAAGAGAATTTACCACTCTGTTTTAGGGTCTTTTACTGTACATAACAAATCAATTACACCTATAGTTTGTATCAAACTGATGGCAAATAAGCTATGACAGCTCATCTAAAACATTATATGAAGATGACATTTTTATATATATTTGTGATGATTGTTTAACTGGAGAGAATTATGCAACGTTATTAACCTACAAACAACACCACTGCTTACAGTATCAAACAAAAGACCTCATTAAACTTGGCAAATCTTCTCCAGCATGCAACCACAAATAGATATCAAGGTGGCTAATTAACCTGAAATAACACAGTTGTAATGTCACTGAGTGAGAAGCTACCAGAAACCAGCTAGGCCTAGCTACTCTGACTGATTACAGTAGTCTAATTTCTAATCAGATTTTAGGGTGACGCTTGTAATCTGGAAGAATCTAGAAACTGCCAACTGCTGCCTCTTTGAATAATAGTTGAAAATAAAAGTTTACATTTTTTTGAAGCCTCTCTAAAAACAGAATTTCATCCTGTATGCCAATAACAATGCCCATAAGAGAACTTTTGCAAGCACACATGTTTTCGTTTCACAAGTGACCTGTCTGGCACAGATGAAGCTATTCATTGGAAAGCATCAGGCTTGTGATCAAGAGGAAATGGATGTCATTTTAGAGCAATAGGAGGAAACTCACCGCTCATAGACTACCAACACCACCTGATATACAGTAGCTATTGTGCCATCATTGTTTGAGATTGCAACATAATACTGTTTCTCGGGGTTAAGCCATATTAGGTTCACTCTTTAAAAATAATGACCTTATTACTGTATATGAAATATGGGAGACAATGCAAACCTCCAATTCTCATCAGGCAGCAACACCTCCCATGCAGAGTGGGCTCCTGAGAAATGCATTTGGATAAACTGAATATTCATGTGAGGTCTGTGGCTTCACATGTATAATCTAATATATTGCACCAGGTATTTGCTGGATGTGAGTGTGTGTGTGTGAATCAGGTAGGCTACATAATGTATTTGCCAACCTAATAGGCTTGTAATGACACTGAAAATCACTATAACTACTACCACCACCACCACCACCACGACGACGACTAATAATAATAACAACAACAACAATAATAATAATAATAATAATAACAATTTAGCATAACATAGCATAAGATAACGTAACATGTCATACGAAAACATACCACAACATAACAATAATACAATAGTAATAAAATAATTGTCCCAATCATAGTCATATCCGAATAATCACAATAATAACTGTCAGCAGTCAGATGAGAATAAGGTTAACATTTTTTGACTTCCAACAAAACATCCTGCAAGGCAGACACAGCTCTGCATATCACAGGCGGGGGGGGGACAGAGTAAATTTCCACTCACTCCTCTAGACAGATATCTTGGAAATTTCCATTTCACGAAAAACTACATTTCCCAGCAAACACTGCGCGGCTGTGTTGCGTAGCAGGTCGCTCGGAGAAAAGTGGCAGCGCCAAAGGTTGAGCTATGAATTAATTAAAAAAAAAATTTTTTCGTATCGCTTTGCACTTCTTATTTATTACTGGTGCCTTCAAATGCGTTTGTCAAGCAGACGTTTCTCAGATGTTTTAGTTTATTGGGTTATTTTTCTCCTCCTATTTCAAGCTTTAGAAATGTATTCTGAAAACGGATCAAAAAGTTAATCAATTAAAACTTTGTGCGCACTTTTACTCAAATCTGAATTTGGAACTCGAACACTTAGACACATGTTTGTTGCAAAAAATGATATAAAGGACCGTAGCTGAAAATTTTTTATAAATAAAACAATTGTTATTTAAACGATGTTCTGCATGAATAAATACATAAATACGTTTTTCATTCTAGCCACATACTACATCAGCTAATTAAACTGGTTTTGCCTTCTGGTTGAAGTTGTCCTAATCAGTACAATAAGCTCCTGTATTTGTTTTGTCCTCAGTGGCATGATTGAAAACCACTGGGCTGCACCATAGTCTTAATGAGTTTCTCAATTAATGTATGCTGCCAACTCGGGCAAGGAGCAAGAAAATCTAAAGTGTGTGCAGTGTAGAGTGTATCCTTCTGCAAAAGCTTCACAATCCTCTACATTTTTGAGATATGACTGTTTAAATTGATCATGTTGCTGTAGAGCCACCTACAGGCAAAATGGCACAGAATTTTGTAGGATCAGAATCATCTGTTAAAATTGCACAGTGCATTTAAGAAGTATGGCAGTTTACGTCAAGTAGCCAACATGTGCAAGAATTTAGCAACTAATTGTAGGTAAATGGCATAGAATTAAAAACAAAAACACTTAATGAAGAGCATGTCACAGTAAAGCTCAAGACTATCTTTCCACCAAATATCACTGAAATCTGTTCAGTAGTTTTTGAGATATCTCTTCAACTAATAGACAAACAGACAGAGAAACTGGGAAAACAACCCCCTTGGCAGAGGTAACAATAAACCCATTGTTTCCTCCTCCGTCTCGTCCAACTTGTTTGTGGCTGATTAGAAACACCAGTGTACTGTTAAATAGCAGTCTTCATGTGTACAGTATACACACATGACCATAGCTCACCCTTGTGTCACAAAGCACAGCTATCAAGTGACTGTGTGCGTAACCCTGAATTTTCCAAATCAGCAAAGAGCTTGTTAAAGAAGTGGCATTTGTAATAAACAGTCCAGTAAGATCAGGTGCAGTGCAAATACTGTAAATGACGTAGATCAATAAAATAGAAAGCACTCAGAGAGCTTACAGCTACAAAGGCTGTGCAGTCTAACAAATATGTTTAGAATGTTTTAATCTGCATCTGCAAGCAAACCCCTGGTTTGTACCAGGATTACAAATTGTAGTCAGACACATAACCACTGAGTTATTTTCATGTTGCTATAACGCTACCCATTGCCAGAATTACATTATATTTGCAGGATTGTTCTCAGTTGATATGTCCAGGTGTCTTCAAAGATTTTTTTTGCAATTGCACAATGTGCAATCAGTTGTAGAAATTCCAAAATGTAAATTCAAATGTTTGATTCAAATGTCTTATAAACCAAATGTAATGAAGAATGGATGAATTTTGTGGTGCTTAAAGTATTTTGCAAAAACTTCAAAACGGAAGAAAGTCTGTGTATGAGATCATCCAAGGGATACAGATCAAATTTGCTTCTAAGCTTTTATAAAGCTAATATAAAAGTAGTTTTTATGATTTTGTTCTAAATAATAGACAGACAAACATGATTGAAAACATCAAGTCCTGGATGGAAGTTAAATGAATTAATGAAAAAAAGAAAGAAACGTATTATCATAAATATGACAAATGAAAAGCATGTTTTAACAGAGAAAAATAATTGTGCTTCAGTTGCCAAGGCATAGATAGGGTTACTGAATATACACTTTAGATTTAGTGTTAATGCAGAACTAACAGGCTTAACACTGCCCCACTTTTAGAGCGCAGTGGGCAGGTACTTTGCAATACTGGGTTTTCTCACTCTGTCTATATAAAGCTTTTCTATTATTAGACATACTTTCCATTGGTAAATACTGTATTGTGTCATTGAGTCTATAAAAAGATATTCTATTATAAAAGTGGGCCCATGTTCTCTGGTGCTGCATGGATGAAATACGTGCAAAAGGCTAAAATGTAAATGTTGTAAATGCTGCAAACTGTATACTATTTGTTGTAATAGATGGTCTATAAAAATGTTGCCCTGTAAGCAGGCTTTTTCTACAGTCTGTTTTTCAACTGTAGCCTATTGACTACTTGTTTAGTACTTGTCACTTTCAATTACATGCAAACGTGTTACAGTAAACAGTGAAATATTGGCATGTCAGCTTATCAAAACAAAACATCTCATACCAAGTTCTATTAGTAAAAGTGCTAGTGTGGCTAAGCATAATTCTGGTTTCTATATTCAGCTCATGCTGTTGGCTATATTCCATAACATCCAGCATTTGTATGTGTGCTATGTCAGGACACTGCAGTCTCATAAAGCACTGTCATTTGGCACTTGCAGTACAGGCAGGTTCAAAAATGTTTGCATAATACAGGAGCTCCATCTAGAGCCGGAAACTTGTATTTGCCCGTCCTTGTGTGCACATAAAACCCATTATATGACTAAACAAGTTATAACCAACACCTCAGTTGAAAATGTATTATTTCCAGAATCATTACATTTGACATATAAAGGAATTTTGTCATGATGACATTGTTTTTAAGACCTACAACTAGGAATGCAAAACATAATTCCTACAGTGTGACAGGGACAAGAGGGTCTCACATTCATTATGAGAGGAGAGTGCAGGACTTGATGTGGAGCATATGCAGTATTTCAAATTAACAATAAAAATTAGTATACAATGCAATTCAAAAGTACAAAATGCTGCCAAGACTTTTCGGTTTTCCAACTTTTTCCCAACTTTTTGTGTGGTATTCAAGATCGTCCTTGACTCCATCCCACACATCGCTTATTGGACTATGAAGATTAACACTGAACATGCTGTATTTAAGTGAAAGGGAGCTATTCTAGGTTGGGTCAGTTGTGCCCTTCAACACACGGACATTATTATGAAGTTGCGAGTCAGTACAGATGCAGATATTGGTGGTATTTGTGTTAGATAGGTCAGAGATCTGAGAGCAGGAATATACCTCTTTTCACAGCAGACATTTGGACTTTTTTTAACTATATCTTTATGCAGCATAACAACAGCTTCACATACTTTTTTTCCCTAAAATATATGTAGTCAAAACATAGTAGTGAATTTAAATCCAAAATATTCTTATTGGTAACTCCCGAAATGTGTTCGTTGTTAACGTTTTGAGGAGCGAATCCAGATGACTGGAACTAAGGGTGAATAAAAAGCAGGGTCAGTCACAGTACCTGCACACCCATGGTAAACCCATATATGTGATTTTAAATATTTTAGTCAATTAGACCTCTTCTCAGCATGTATAGACTGTGCTTGACTGACATCTCCTGGACTCTCCTGTTAGCTTTATTACAAATGCCAGGGTAGGACAGATTACACCTTTATCATTATTGTTAGTATGTGGAGTCCAGTGACCTCATGTAATTCCTTCAAACTGAGCAAAGGTATTGTCAGAAAGAATCGAAAACACCTGTTTAGGTGTACAGGGCCTTTAATTTTGTATTAAGTGTAAAAGGGGAAGGATGGATGGCTTTAAAGACCTTGTTCTAATTATAAATGGAAAAGTAAGTAGTAATTTATATGAATGATAAAAACAAACAATTTGCATTCAGAATATCTGTAAAAAAAAACTATATTATTAGAGAACAAGTGTGGATCGAATATTGACTTCCAGTTTCGTGTAATTACCCTGTTTTTCCACAAGGGAAAGTTGTGAAACTAGAAACTGGGAAACTATTGGGAAAGAAACAAGGCCTGTTAATGCAACTTAAACATCTGTGGAGCAAGCTTTGCTAAAAGACACATGTAAGAAGACAAGAGACCCTCTAACTTATCAAAAGGATTGTTTGATATGTGAGACCACACAGAATGCTGTCATTTTCATAACTGGAATTTCAAAATATAGTGGATTGGGTTTCTCCAAATAAAGTTCAATAAAAATTGGTAAAAGTAATTCTACCAAAGATTATATTTTTGGCTTCAGCTCTTTCAGAAAAAATACTTCTCTTCTACATTCATTTATATTTATTTTTACAATTTTTTATTTTATTTACAATTGCAAGGTATTTCACTGCCTGCTTAACTGGACTGTCATTTAGACTTCACAGCATTAATGAATGATAGCCCCATTCCAAGTGTCCAAGTGAAATACTGCAGTAAGCAAGCATGCACAACAGGCTTATCACAGATATATCGGTATTGGCATATACTGTATGTCAGTCGACAAGTAACAAGAATTTGCAGTACACAGTTTGTCCACCACAGAGCACTTACTAGTTCATTTTTCAACTGTAAAATATCCCCACTCAGTACGTACCTTGATAAAAATTCTTTAATAACCAAATGTAAGTGATATTTATCAAAGTTTTATGTTATGCATTTATGTTTTAAAGATGTATCTGCAATGTGGAATGTAACTAAGTACATTTACTCAAGTAGGCTAGTGTACTTAAGCACAATTTGGAGGTACTTTACTTGAAAATTTCAAGTTTGTGCTACTTTATACTTCCACTCCACTACATTTCAAAAGGAAATATTGTACTTTTCCCTCCACTGCATTTACTTTGTAGAATACTATTTTTACATACAAAACATGTGATCAGCTTATAAGATACAATGCATTACTATACGTTAAACTACCCAACAGTATACTGTAATATTTTTACATTATGGTATTGCTACTTTTAATTCAATTCAATTTTATGTATATAGCGCCAAATCATAACAGAAGTTATCTCAGGGCAAGTCTAGACCTTACTCTGGTTCTTCCACCACTACATTTTTAAACTCTCAAATACTGATACCAGTATCAGCCCCAAAATCCATTATTGGTTAGGGTTAGTGCTTTTCATGCTATGACATGTCAAAATGTCTGCCGTGAATAAGGACTATATTGGACTGTTTAGATATGCCTAATTTAATTGTATGTATTTAAAGTTAATATGATATATTGTATATTACATAGACATAACCCCTTAATTACCTATTTCACAACAAGAATCGACAATATTAAAACATTACTTTTTGATTTGCAGGAACAAATAAACTAATAAAATGATGGCTAAGGTTGTGTTTTAAGTTGCTATCATAGCCTGTATGGTTGCAAAACTGTCAAATATCTGGCAACCAGGCGCGAGGTTTGTAAACACTGCATATCCTGGACGATACCAAAGCCGGAGGGCAGTGAGTAATAGGTGATGTTTAAATTTCCATTTTAAAGTTGCACGAGGAGAAACTGGTTTATTTATGCTCTGGGTGAGATTTAGCGTTAATTCTTCCGTGTATTGACTTTTTGACAACCGTTTGAAGACAAACATCTCCTTTACTGTATGAAAATATCCCCGCCCCACCCCCTTCTCTATCAGGAAGTGAAACGCTCGTCTGCGTTTGGCTCTGAATCAGCTGAGTTTGAGGATCCCGCCCCGTTATGACTGATACTCTGTGGATGTTTAGCTACACACTGATCCTCAGGACAAATAACAAGTTTGTCACCTCATTTCTTTGAGCGACGTTAGCGTGAAAGATGCACCATGAGGACCGGGCTGTCGGTTCTCTGAGTCGGACTGCTTTGAAGCGACTGTGCTCCGGCGCATCTTGGGCTTGTTTTGCAGTTGGTGAGTCACTGCTGCACCTGATAGCTAGCTAATTTTGTTTAAGGTGGCGGTGTTTGCTCTAACGGTATATGCTGTCTGCTTATAACCAGATGACTCTATTATTTCCTTTGACTTTAAAAACGAAACCCTGCAGTTTTAATATTACGTTAACGTTGCGTTTTTTAATGGCTAGCTAGCAATTTCTTCCAATTTTGTTCAGTTTTAGTAGTGACTAAAATGTGTATAAGCTAGCTGTACACATATTTGACTGCTGTAAAAATATCTTATTTGTGTTGTTTCCTAGTCTTGGACATCACGGTCCAGTCTGTGGTCGTTACATAATCTACTCAGCAGTAGGCTGTACTGATGCTAAACAGGCCAAAAGCTGCATCAGCCAACTGATTTGGCCACAGTTTATGTTGTATGTCTTCTCATCTGCATCTCACAGCTAAACACCCTTACATTAAAGCCCGTTGTGGTGGTGGTGTCAGTGAGTCAGGTGACACAGTCCACAGCGGGTCTTGTAGTGTGCCATAGTGCGTGTGTGTGTGTCCACCCTCAAAGCACACACTTCTCTGCTGCCTAACACCAGCCTGTAGAAATGCATGGTTTTATCGCACTTACTGTTTTGCTGATACATACAATGGGGAAGTGAGAATGTACGTTTAGTTCTGCTTGGCCTGCACACTCTGGTTATCTAGCTGTCACCTGCGATTAAACTGGGTTTTTAGGATCCTCATTTGCTTACAATAAAAGTCTCTTTGCAGGAGGAATTATGGTCCATCTAAAGAGAAACATCTGCTCATGATCTGTGTAGAATAGCATCACCTCATCTGGGGGTAGATTGATATGTAGCATGACTTTGTTTTTACATTAGGGCTGCAATCAATGATTATTTTCATTATCAATTAATCTGCTGATTATTTTATTATGCAGCTCTATTTTACATACTCTGCCTTTAACCACTAATTTTAATATTAAGGCTGTGGATGGGGGAGAAAATATTGGAAAGTTTAATCCAGTGGTGACAGGGCTGTAGCCAGGATTTTACAAATACTGCAGTCACAAGTCCTGCATGTGGTTTCTATGGGTTAGACATTTCTTGATGTCATTAGTCTGGTTTGGTTAGAGATGACTAACCAGTTGGCATACATTTTTACTATTTTGATCATTTCCAGACACATGCTGTAAAAAGTGATAAATGTAAAATGGGTAACAGGTGGTAATGGAAGCATGTATATGGTATTTTCTTTCAATCATACACAAAAAAGAACATGGTAAAAAAAAAAAAGAAGCATATTTTTACCAAACCTATTACCAAAATGAAAAGTTAGTACCAGTTTGTTAAAACTGCCACATCACCTAAAAGTCAGGGCCGTAGGAAAATGCATCTTAAATAATATAATATATATATATATAATAATAATAATATTAAAAACAAATATACTGGTAGTGGTGTATATGTTAGCAAATAAGTAACAGGAAATTGCATTACAAAATTCCTGAAAGAGTACTGGTAAATAAAGGTTAAAGTGATACATCTTGGTGACAGTCAATTTTAATTATCAAATATCCATTTATTGTTAGAATACAGGCTTCTCTACACCACACACTTTTTCATGTTATGTTTATAATAGTTAAGTATAAGTGAGTAAGTTCAGAATTGTAAGAGTTTATAGGGTTTTTAATATATTCAAGTCTTCTTTTTCGTATCTTATCTCAACTCTTTGTTGTATTTGTGTTGTTGTTTATAGTTGTTACTATTTCAATTTCCAGTGGTTATAATGTCATATTTCACCGACAAGGTGTACCTGCTAACAGTGTTTAAGACTGAGCCAGGAGATGACAAGAGAAATAATCCTGAGTCTTCATCCCTCTTCATCACTTGGACACTTACAGTAATCGCTCACTCATTATACTAGTTATCTCTCCAGTTTTCTGACTGACTGTCAAACTCTCCTGTTTTTTTACAAGAAATAAACCCACCTCTGCTTCTGTCTCATTCCCGTGGATCAAGATCTGGGTTAGCCTTTTTATTTTCATTGTTGATGAACCTTTTTCATTGTTTTTGCATTTATTTGTTACTTACTGACAGTATTTTTGTTTCTAAAGATATTATTCTGATATCCTGATTATATATGCTAAGTACATCAGCAAATTTTCACATTTTTTAAACATAAACCAGCAAATGTTGGGAATTGTACTAATCATAATCATATATGACTCAAAAGAAAAATCGGTAATTGAATTTTCATTGATTATTTTTCTGTCAATAAGCTGATCGCTTCACCACTAATACTGAGAAGCACGTGTTGTTGGGTTTGTCCCCGATGGTAAAGCCCCTCTCAGCTCAGGCACAGGGAGTCCAGATGTCTGTTCTCCTCTAATCCTGCCCTCCTACTCCCCCACCCATCTCTCTGTTTAGCTTTATTCAAATACACTACATGCACATACACACACACCATCGCCTTTGCCATGTGATTGAAAGCAAGAAAATGACTCTTAGATCATACAGTATATTTAGCAGTTGGGTAGTTTGTTGTGTTTTTTTGGCTCGTGTAGCCTAATAGGAGATTGTTTTCCTATTTCAGTTCATCCTCAGGACCTTTTTAAAGCTGCATTAATCAATATTAATATAAACAAAGGATCAAATGACTACATTTAATGTAAAAGTGGCCGTTCGTAGTGACGAGCCTACAGAGAATTATCACCCGACTCTGTATTTCCCCTCAGTTCTACAGAGCTTGTTAGCATCTTTCAGCTCATTTGTTTTGGTTTTATGGCCTGCAACTTTACAGTTTGGCTCTGTCTCACCACTCTAATCAACCTTTGAGATCATCACTTGACCAAGCAGGCAGCTGTTTTCAAAGAAAAGGCTGTCCGCTAACTGCCCAGCACCAAACAGCAGACAAACAAAGTTAGCATATGCTAGTGAACATAGTGGAGCATTTAGCCACTAAAGAGCCAGACATTTCCCTAAACAGTTGTTGGAGACCAAAAACAGAGCTAAAAGGAGAGTGAATATAACATAAGGTGGCCAGAAACACAACTCCAAATGCAGGCTAATGTTGTTCTGTGCTTGTTGATTGCGTGCAAAACAACACTTTAAGGTGATTATATGTCAATGTTGACACAGTTTTGCCCCCAGGTGGCCAAAACAACCTGTTAATGCTGCTTTAAATTTCACTGTGTAAATGAGAAAAACAACTGTATCAACTGTATCCCCCTGTGTGTTTGTGCCCAATCCATAAATTGTTTTTCTCTGGAACTGCACGCAAGACCGCACAGTTTGTGTTAGACAGACTCGTCCCTCCTCAGACTGAGACACAGGTCAGTCAGGCAAACACTGACCAGTCATGAATGAGGACATTTGTCTCCATAGCCTCGGAGCTTGTGCATATCAGTGAACAGAGCTAATTGGCAAATTTTATTTGCTATAAACGAGCCTCAGAGGTTTGATAAACGTACTGCCTCTTTCCTCAAAACCTCTTGTTTGTCTCGCCTCTTTTCCAGAAGTATTGTGCTGAACATGCTGGGATCAGACTGATGTATCATGGATCCTGAGGAGTTAGAACTGCAGAATGACTACCGTTATCGAAGCTATGCGGCGGTCATTGAGAAGGCGCTGCGAAACTTTGAGTCTTCGAGTGAGTGGGCAGATCTCATCTCCTCACTGGGCAAGCTCAATAAGGTACAGTATGATGCACAAAGTGGACTTGATGCCATAGAAATATTGTAACTTCTAATATCTTTATCTGGATATCTCTGCTGCTTATGCTTATAGTATAAAACTAAGTTGGTCAATATAATGATGATCTGTGGTCTATTGTTTAATCTTTTCTTTTTTGGTGTTGATACTATGCGTGTCGATACTTCACAGCTGCTTTGTGTTTCAGTTCTCTGTATTTAGGAGGAAGTACTTGTTTCTTAGTGAGACTCTCACTCTCTCTGTTATACAACCTTATTGCTCAAGTCTTCTGGCTATTTATTTTGGGCAATAAATGTGCCATTTTTATTTCTACTTGCAGAACAGATGTTTACTTTGGAGTGTCAGTGTGTGTTGATTGACAAAAATACACAGTACACAGATAATGTGAGGGAAAGAAAATGTTCATCTGTTAAACATGAAACTGTTCTATGAGAATATACACAAAATCCTGCTCTTCCAATGTGCCTGTGTGGGTTTATTGTTTTATTGGATGGTTCTGCAAAATACAGAATTCTCACTTAATATGCAAACTTTTCGGTTAAACCCAGTTTTTTCTATGTTTCAGGCCCTGCAGAGTAATCTTCGCTACTCCCTCCTGCCCAAGAGGCTGATCATAGGGAAGCGTCTCGCCCAGTGCCTGCACCCGGCTCTGCCGAGCGGAGTACACCTCAAGGCTCTGGAGACCTACGAGGTCATTTTCAAAATCATTGGAACAAAATGGCTGGCCAAGGATCTGTTCATTTACAGGTAAAAGAAACTGGCCTAAATCTTTTACTGCTTCAAGGAGAAAGCTGGCCTGATTACGTGTGCTTTTTATGATATGACTTGTCTCACTGGTTTACAGCTCAGGATTGTTTCCGCTGTTGGGCCATGCAGCCATGGCAGTGAAGCCTGTGTTGCTGACACTGTATGAGCGTTACTATCTCCCGCTGCAGAGGGCTTTGCTGCCCAGTCTTCAGGCCTTCATAACAGGACTACTGCCAGGCCTGGAGGAGGGACTAGAGGTTTACGACAGGTACATGGCACATACTGTTTTAAGTGATAGGTCTGACAATATTCTACATTTTTCTTATTGTCAACAAATCCCATGAAAACCAAAAATAAATTGATCCTGCTAACAAGTATTGTCTGTGTAACTAAAGCCTGATATATCTTTTTCCTCTGTGCTATAGAGCTTCCATTGTTTTCCAAAAACAATTAAAAACACATCACATACATCACCCTGCTGATGTAAATACTCACTAGATTACAGAATGTGTATTAATCCGCAGCTGAAAATAGTCCCCAAAAAATGCACCATTTATTCCTGTTTGAGTAGTGTTTGCTTAAAACTACAGTGCCCAGCTGTTATAGCAAACTACTTAGCCTTTGTTTTAATGAAAGTAGTGTCTCAATACAGAAGGAACAAATGGGCTTGGAACTTAGAGCCACAGACAGGCTAGGGAAGTGGGAAAGTAAGAGACGGACACTTGGTTTTCTCATGGGATTTGTTGACAGCCTTTTTCATAACAATATAATCATTTACCAATAGTGCAGCAAAAAATGTAAGATCTTCTAAAGAGGAATTGCTCTCTTTGAGGTGCAGGGTGATTCATCTAGTGTGTTGCCCCTGGAGTGAACAGGAGTTAACTCATAACTATTGGTATTCTGCTCCTGGAACTAAATTCTCATTATTTTTACCTATACCAACCCAGCGCAGTAGATCAAGTTGTATCGCAATTTTCCTTGTTCTCTTTGCTTTCTCAGATATGTAAACATTTCAGTTTGAGTTTCTCTATGATCTGTCAACTTTCACTGTTTATGTTACACTAATGTTACACAGTAGTGCATTTGCTGTAGACAGGAGGCCACAGCTTGGTATCAAAGAGTATATCAGGAAGTGCTAAACAGTGACCAGGGTATCATCCAAAATGTACGAAGAAGTCACAGCTGAGTTTGGATTTACAGTTTTCTACAGATGTGTCCGTAACAGAGTGAGCAGCTAATATACTGACATAGACTTGCTGTAGGTGCTTTAAAGGGAAATTTTGGGTGAGTCAGTTGACCCCTTAGGATTGTATACTGCCTAAACAGTATTTAAGTGCTGAAACAATGGACAAATTTGATCAGAATTTATTGGTATGACATCACTCACCACAAGGCTGGCCTGCCACTCAGAAATTTAGATTTATTAGTGGATCTATTGTTAAACACATGTCAATGAGTTATCTCCATTTTGTCCTCTCTCTCTGTCCAGGACTGATGCGTTGCTGCTCAAATTGTCACTGCTGGTGGGTCAGCAGGTCTTCTATGGTGCCCTGTGGGGCAGTATGCTGGTCATCCCCATAGTGCGACTGCCCGCCTCGGTCTTTATAGTCACACATTTTGACCGCATGGTGTCCCTGCACCAGCAAACACACATGCTAGGCTACGACCACCGACTGGTGGTGAGTGTCTGCGTTTGTCTTACAGAACACATGTAGTGTGAAGCACCAAATAATGAAGACCTACATTTATGGGGATATTTTTGTATTATATATACATATACATATATACTGATATATTTCAGTCATGTTTCAGTTTAGTTCTACAGTCTGTTCCATCACCATCTCTTGTCATCTGTCTGAACTTCTGAGCTTCTCGGCTTCTGTCTGTCTTCAGGTGAAGTCGGTGTGTCTTTCTCTGCAAGATTCAAATGTCCTGGTGCAGAGGAACACACTTGAAATCCTGCTCTACTTTTTTCCCTTCGCTACATGCCTGGTAGGTACACACAACCACACTCATTCCTGTTTTTCTGGACAACATCTTTGTTTCTAAGGGATTTAAGAGTTTCCCCATTTCTACTCCTGAAATCACTTATCAGAGTCCCATAACATAATTAGATTCAGGTTTTTTAGGGGGGAAAGCATTATGTTAATGTATGTTGCAGCCTGTGATTGCTATTGTCAGTTATCCAATATTTTCTTTTATTTATTTTGAGCAAACCGCTGTTGCTTGAAAATATTGTGTGTCAATTTTGAGTTGCCTCCAATACTACCTTTTTACCTTCTTTTCCATTGAACATGGGGACTATCCTGTCATTATGCTCCCATTCTTTCCTGTTGTTCCTTGGCCAACTGTTACAATGTGTGTTGTTGGTTTAGGACCCAGCGGAGGACAGTATTGCTATGAGTGTCGAAGACATGATCACGCTGGTGTCTGCAGCCTCATTTACACTACTCCGCAGAGACATGTCCCTGAACAGACGCCTCTACGCCTGGCTCCTAGGTGCTGATTATTAAAATACACTTCAGTAATGAATTACCTACTCGGTTTCTCAGTTAACTCAGTATTGTTTGCCTTTGTGTATGTGTTTTCAGGGACAGACATAAAAGGAGGAATGGTGACACCACACCCCACCTTCTCCACTACTATAGAGGAACATACATCCTTCTACTTCAACACCTACTCTAGAGATTTCCTTGTGCAGGTAACTCACTCATGTGTTAGCATACAGATATATGTATATTTTTAGTGTAACCTGATTTGTCCATGTTGTTTAAGAGTTCGACATTTTGGGAATTACGCTTGTTCACTGTCTTGCTGAGAGTTAGATGAGAAGTTCAATACCACTCTCATGTCTGTATGATAATTATGAATTATGAATAATTATGAAGCTACAGCCAGTAGCATATTAGCTTAGCTTAGCATAAAGACTGTAAACAGGGGGAAACAGCTTGCCTGGCTCTGTCCTAAGGTAACAAAATCCATCTACAAGCACCTCTAAAGCTCAGTAATTAACATAGTTATATCTCGTTTGTTTAATCCGGCCGGTAGCAGTAACTTGTCTTGTTGTCATGGTAACCAGCAGGCACTCAAGGAAGTGACTGCGCCCGGCCAGGTAAACGTTTGAACAGAGTACATTTCGGCGTGTATAGTAAATGAGAGGAAGACTAATTCACATGTCACATGTTGGTCAGGTGTGTCTGTTTGAACAGTTACCAATGTATGTTTGTTATTGTCTGTTACTTCAGGCTCTGATTAACCTCCTCAAACAGAAGGGCGACCCGGACAGTGTGACTGGATACCTCAGGCCCTTTCGCATCATCATCAGTCTGCTGGATAAACAGGAGATAGGTAGGCAGCACTGAGCAGTACAGTACACAAACACGTGAAAATGCTGAATTACGTGATCCACCACTTTTTGTTAATGTCTCAACTTTACTCTTAGCACGTTTTACTGTGATAATGATAATGTTTCTACTCAGGTCCAGTGGTCTTGAGCAGTGTGTTGTTGGAGGTGGTCCGAGCCTTCTACAGCTACTGTCGAGAGATGCTGGACGAGGAAACCATCACCAGCTCGGGGCTCTCAAGCAACCAGCTAGCCAGGTGAAAGCGACAGATGATAGGACCGATGTAAGGACGTTCACTGTTGAATACATGTGACAAAAATGCAACTGACAGATGATGTTTTTTTTATGTTTTCTTAAACAGTAAGATAAAAGAAAATAAGAATGCATCAGAGATCATAAAGACGGTGAATATGCTCGTGATCTCCATGAACAAGGAATACCTGTGGGAGTACATGACCCGGCGCTTCTGCACTTCTCTCAGGTATGGCGGAGATGACGGTGACACAGAATCCATAATCATAAAGGGAAATTCTGCATGTTAAACTCTTAAAACTTATCAAATGTTGACCAAACATCCCATCAACTCTAACTAGAAAAATACAAGATCATATGGAAAAGTTAGCATTTATACAGTATTACAGCATTACGACAATGACGAATTCAATAAATTGTTCCTGTGCAAAATAAAAAATGCCAACAACATATACAACATGTGTGCAGACTTTCCTTGTTTACTCTCAAATATCAACCAACAAGGATCACTGTTTTTATTTCTCTGTCTTTACTCTATAGTGACAAAGATGACCCGCCAACACCTCCTCGGCAGGACCGTAGTCACTGTGCTCCATCTGTCACAGAAATGTCAGATCTCATCATTTTCGTACTTGATGTTCTTCCACTGGTAAACACCTCACACACCTGAACACCATTGCTTTCCTCCATGGTGAAATAAATGCAGCGATACTTACACTGGAAAGGGCATCTTTTTTTTAGACAGGCCGAGAACAAATATTTGCTAATGATTTAAAATAATTGTAGATTTACCAGAAAACCAGAATGTTGGGGTTTGACATTTTGGCAAAATCCCCCCAAAAATACTACAAACTTTGGTATTAGCAAATTGGTATTATTTTGACAAAGTAGAGAAAATTAGTAAGCTTTTCTGTGGTTGACCTTTTTTGCATCCCTTTGGTACCCAGTGACAGTTTAAACAAATATTAATTATTACTAATACTCAACACAAGTTGACTCAAGTCTGACTCATACATAAACACCTAAAGAAATTTCTATACAAAAACAGTGTGTTTTACATGTTTGGTTTTTTTCCCGCAGGAGCTCCATGCTGACATCCAGTCCCAGTTACTCCCTGAGATGCTGGGCACCATGCTGCGGACCCTGCGCACCCACATGGACTCTGTTAGCCTGGAAGATGTCACACAAGGTCTTCGTGCCTGCTTCAAGGTCCTGAGTAAGATTCAGATGCCTGTGGCTTATATGGACATTGAGGCAGGGGCACACACAGAGGACATGGAGTTACAGTCACCGGAGGAGGAAAGCAAAAAGACTCAGGTTGGGCATTTTACAGTCCGTTCCAATGTGGTTTCTTTTTAAATGATATTTTCGATGTTTGACTGTGCTTCATAATATCAATTATACTCTATGTAGGATATAGAGAATGAGGAAAAGAAAGATGGTGCTAATGGTCAGGTTAATGGTCACCATGGAGATGAAGAGCTGAATGGAGATGGAGGAGGTGAGGCAGAGCCTGCAAATGGTACTTACCCAACACTCAGGTCTGAGGACAGCGGATTGGGCATCAGCGCCTCTCCATCAGAGCAGCATCTCCCACCAGGGATGGAGCTGGCAGCCGAGGGCAATGGAATCTGCAAAGAAAGCGAGGGAGTGTGGAGGAGGGGAGGAAGTGTAGACACCATGACCCAGTGTCTGCAGGATATCCTGGCCTTCATAACCACAAGGTAAACAACTGAGCTATTATCAAATTAGCTGTAACCTACATGGACCTATTTTATTAACTGTGATTTTTAAATATTTTTACTCCTTCCGTGTTTCAGATACCTTCTAGTGCAAGTGGAGGATGTCAGGGAACCAGAGGAAGGACCCCAGCCTGACCTAACTGCTGCCTGTGTGGATCAGAAGACTTTGTTGCTGGGCATAGGGGGACAGGAAATCAAAGACAAACTGACTGGACTGTTCACTCCAAACAAACTTAAACCTTGCCCTACATCTGACGCCCAGCTCTCAGCAGCCCCCACGGAGAAGAAAAAGGAGCGTGGCCATTTAGGGTGTCTGGACTGGGCGGCTTGCTACATGCCCCGGAGCAGGGCAGAGATCTCTGAGGCCTGTCGACAGGCCTTCACCGCCACCTGCCACCTGCTGCTGGAGTGCACCACCTTCCCTGTCTACCTAAGTGAAGAGGAGACTCTGGCTCTTCACACAGACATGTTTGGTCACACAGGTCAGCACACAGTTGGACTGTAATCTTCCAGCTAAGTCTATACAAATACATTGTGACCACCTTTTCAGCTACATGGGCTACTCTAGCGATTTAGTATTGCACTTCCATAAAATTGGGGGACTTGCAAGTGACAGATGAAAAAATGGTAAAAACTGGTGAAGCAGAGGCCAAGTTATCCTGACTTTTAGTCCCTAGTGTGGGTCAAGCTCTAAAACACTGGATTTTTTTAAAATCCTCACCGCCTGGTAAACACCTACATCGTTCAAATTCAAAGTCCAGTCTGAGATAAGCCCAATGACATCATTAGGTTTATTTTCTCACATTTTAAGGAGTGTCCTCCAGAGCCACAGAAGACATTATACAACAGTTTTTACAGTATGAGTAGTACTCCTTGTGACGAGTTAACTGGTCTTTATGTGTAAAATTGTTGGAGTGGCCCTCAAAGTTACTAACAAGTTACCCACAAAAGCATAATTAAAATGTTTTTGTTTTCCATAGGCAGTGACGTGGACAGCCTGCCAGTGTGGTTGAGGTCCCTGATGACCCTGTGCTGCCTGTCCAGGGACTACAAAATCCAGCACACTGCAGTGGCCTCCCTGTTGGAACTCATCAACCACTCCCAGTCCTTAGCACTGGTCATCCAGGACAAGCACAGACGCTACCAGACATCTGAATCCAACCCTCTGAGTGGGCGGCTGCAGATGGTCACTGTGCCACCCATCTACCCTGCTCTGCTTCGTGCCATAGAGGATGGCACAGATTTCTATCAGGTTAGGTTATAAAATAGAAAATGCCAGTGCAACTTAAAGCTGTAGTATAAATGTGGTGTTTTAGGATTTTGCAATGCTTTTGCTGTGACCCAGAGGGTGTCCCAGGTGCTATGGAGCCAGCTGGACACAGACCGGAGAGAGCAGCACATTTCCTGTGTGGAGCTCTTCTACAGGCTTCACTGTTTGGCTCCATCAGCATCCATCTGTGAAGACATCATCTGCCAGGCACTGTTGCACAAAGACAAGGTGAACATACCTGCACACATGCTGAACCCCAGTTTGTTCACACATTTAAATTTCCTCACAGCATCTTCTAGATGTGTCAGTTTAACTGGGACACACAAACAGACCTCTACTAGGAAATGTGATGAGTTGAGCAAAAAAGCCAAAGGTTTGCCT
The DNA here is from genome assembly GCA_002120245.1 of Maccullochella peelii. NCBI lineage: Eukaryota > Metazoa > Chordata > Actinopteri > Centrarchiformes > Percichthyidae > Maccullochella > Maccullochella peelii. The sequence continues at coordinate 11,869 of LKNJ01001357.1, read as the reverse complement.
TGTGTTTGTCTTCCCCAGGCTGTTAGGCTGGAAGCACTACACCGCTTCACAGTTCTATGGCACCTGACCCGGGAGATCCAGACCAACAGGACTATGTTTCTCAATCGTTCCTTTGACCGGTTAGTACATTGATAACAAGACAGTTAAGACAAATGGAGGGTAGTGTCTTTATTAATGTATATCACAGTCTCTGTAATTCTTGAATACTGTATATTCTGTCTCAGTACCCATCTTATGTAGTGTACATCCTCAACATATGTGTAAGTGCTCCTCTGATAGTGGATTATCCTGCTGCACAAGGAGGCATTAGTGTCAAAGCTGCAAAGATGCAACAAAGTTGAGAAAAGTTAAACTTTATGCAAATGTCCTGTGACATGCGGAGTGAAACCTCAGACAGAACAATAGCACTTGTGTTAATGCAAATATGCAGCAGTTAAAGACTGCCCAAATGCCCACTCTGAATATGTAAATATCTGACTATAAAGTCAATGTAAATAATGTGATGAATTCAAACCAGACTGCAAACATGTCCAAAAACTGCAGATTGAGTAAAATCTAAGACATAGCCTGCTTCTTTGTATCTTTAACCCCTTGTGAGAAAACTCAACAGTTTGAACGTATTTTGATAAAGGCACGTTTTTCTTTTCAGGCTGGGATTTACTCAGTCTGACTGTTGAAATGTGTGTCTCTTGCAGCTCTCTGTGTGTTGTGGTGGACAGTCTGAGCTGCACAGATGGCTCAATAAGTGCAGCAGCTCAGTGCTGGCTGGTCAGGGCTCTTTCCCTCCATGATGTGATTCGGATCCTGGAGCCTATTCTGTTGTTGCTGCTTCACCCCTCCACTCAGCGCTGCTCCATTCAGAGCATCAAACAAAATCTTACTGCTGGTATGTGCATTTGTCAGCATGTGTTGCATACAGTAAGCTGTGTGTAAGTGAATACAATTTAATTTGGATGAACTTCTTTGGTTTGGCTATATGTGTGCTTTTGTTTTGTTTCTTAAAGGTAACCTGAAGGTTCTAAGCAATAGAAGTCGAAGCTCCACCAAAACCTCTGGGACATCTGCGGATGCCATGGCAACAGAGGTCACCACCTTAAATCTCATGAACATTGTGGACCGGGAATCCCTGTGGGCAAAGTTAGACGGTGGCCCAGAGATGGCAAAACCACCAGACACTTTAGTGGTATCTAGAAGTGAGAGTGAAGAGACAGAAGAGGAGGAGGATAGAGAGCAGGAGGAGGAAGAGGCCGAGAGTGAGCACACTGAGTCAGCTGACACCAGTGGTGCCCAAGTATCCACTGAGAACTCCAGCTCAGGCTCTGTGCCCTACCCCAGCATTGAGGAAGGAGGTGTGGTCAACGGCCTGCGGAGGGCAGAGTCCGAGCACACACAGGCATCTGATTCGCTGTCAAGTGAGGATGAGGAGGATTTAGAGCTGGAAGCAATGGCCAGAACTCGCCTGTTAAAACAGGAGCGTGAGAAGAGAGAGGCCATCGACTCTCTGTTTCGCCATGTGCTGCTGTATCCTGTGGCGGGCGGCTGGCGCCATCTGCTCCAAGGCTTGGCACTGCTAGACAGCCTGCTGAGGAGCAGTGCTGAGTGCCCTCTGGTGGATTCTCTCTCCTATACCGCTCTGGACACAAGCTCTGCTGCACATTTAAACCTGGTCTCCAACCTCCTGCAGCGCCACCAACAGGCTCAGGATGGTCAGGGCTTCTACGGCTGCCTGCTTTCCCCTTCCACCTGCCCCTCTGTGCCCCCATCGCTGCTCATTGAATTGCTGGTGTCCTTGTGTCTGCGATTCCTGCGCTCTCATTACCCTTCCTATCTGAACCTGGGTCCTCTTGACCTGCAGGGGAACAGGGAGGTTCAGGTGAAGAGTGTGGAGGTGCTGACCCGGATGGTGAACCAGCTTGGCTGCATGGCACGGGGACAAGAGGGCAATGGGGCCAGTCTGGAGCCCATCCGCAGACTCCTCTCAGCATGTAAAGTGCAGCAATATGCTTTGCTTACACTTTCTGCATCCATGTATGTCAGCCAGAGGGGAACGGACAAGGGACCACCCAAGGGCGTGGAGGTGCTGGATGAGCAGGGAGGCCTGTCAGAGGAGAGTCTGGTGAATGTTGGAGCAGGAGGGGGACAGGAACAGTACCCCTTACAAATGGAACTGCTGAAACTCCTCCAGGCTCTCATAGTCCTGGAGTACCACGTGTGGCCTGGAGGGGCTGTCTCGGCAGCTGGGTCAGGTGGAGCATCTGGCCAGCCCGGGGAGCCTCGTGAATCCCCAACTGCCAGCACCCCCCTTGCTCGTGAGTGGCAAACTGCAGTTCTTTTTCAGCAGTCCATCAAGGCAGCCCAGTACGTCCAAAGCCACCCCATCACAGCCCAAGGAATGTTTGTGTCTGCCGCGGCCAGGGCTCTGCAGCCGCAGTACGGCTACGCCATGCACCCCCACTGGGTGTCACTGCTGTGCTCCTCTCTGCCATACTTGGGTCGCTCATTAGGCATCATTGTGGCTCCACTCATCAGTCAGATCTGCAGGAACTTGGACGAGCTGGTCAAGCTTTACGAGCACGATGGAGGAAAGACAAATCAGAGGTAGACTGAGCACCACTGAAAACGCAGGCTCTCGCTTACATAGTTTTGTACACTGTGACAATTTGACAGCTTTAAGTTTGTCCTTTTTTAATGTTTAGTGGTGTCAGTCAGAAATGTTTGATGCACGTTTCTGTCTTGTCATCAGCATGAGTGGGAGGAGGGAAAACATTGCCCCTGACTACCCTCTGACTCTGCTAGAAGGCCTGACCACCATTACACACTATTGTCTATTGGACAACAAGAGGGTGAGGCATGAAGCACACACACACATACACAGATATGTAGCTCTTATATCTAGAAGAATGTAAATGGCCATGTTCCTCTTTCTTTCTCTCTCTGTCAGTCCTTTGTCGCCTGCGATCCTGTGGATGTCCGTAATGCACGCAGCGCAGTGATCGAGGAACTACCGCACATGCTCAGTAGTATGGCATTGTTATGGGGGGTGGTCATGAGGGAAGACTTTCAGAGGCGGGCATCTGATTTTGCCCAGAGCAGCAGACACACTTCTACCTCTGTCTACTTTAAAAGCACCAAGGTGTGTGTGCATGTATATGCATGCGTATTTTCTGCATTTTTTAATACCAACACCAATTTTTATTTAATGACAGATCTATGTCGTTTATGCTGTATGTGTTTGTTGATCCTGCAATGTGCTACATATTTTTATCCATTTAAATTTCATCCATTTACGGTGTGTGCATGTTCAGATCTTACGGCAGCGGATACTGGAGTTCCTGGTCCCTCTAACTGGGCAGTACGGGGTTCAGCTCATGGCTTCACTGGGAGCAGTGTGGAGCAGCAGGAAGAGTAAAAGGAGACATAAAAACAAAGTAAGAACTGCAGTGTGTCTAGAAACGAAGAACAGACACAGTCACATCTATCTCACTGAAAGCCTTTAGAGTTCTTGTTGGCGTCATTACACTCCTGTCTTCTTTAGGTTTTACCTGTGCCCAGCGAGTCTCGTCTAACCATTGTGGATCTGGTGAAATCGCTGAACACCTTGCATACAGATACCATCCTACAATTGGTCAAGGAGGTGGTGAAAAAACCACATCAGATCAAAGGAGAACAGGTACACAAACATTCATACATGCCCAGATGCTCAAAACCTGTATTGTGGAAGTTTCTGAAGTGAATTTCCCCTCATTTTTGTCACATTACTTTTTGTGTACTTTTATCTCCATCAGAAGTCAACCCTGGTAGACATTCCCGTGTTACAGTTCAGCTACGCCTATATCCAGGGGTAAGTAGGAAGTACAATGCAGGTCCCAACCCCAGGTTTAATAAGACCATTCTACAAGTGCTCACTTTTATAATACTCTCTGTTTCTGTATGTAGTATTTCAGCTCAGGCTCTGCAGGAGAACGTGGCTCCTCTCCTCAGTCTGTTACGGGAGTCTGTTCAGCTCAACCTGGCCCCGCCTGGGCACTTCTTACTGCTGGGGTCAGTTTTTACATATTTTGTACTTATTCCATACTCTGATTAGTAGCAATAGTACTTCTATATTACAGAATACTCTTATGCAGTGCTTACACAGACAGTATCAGGGCATATACACCAAAACAGCTCATAAATGCACTGCAGTCCAAGTCCGTACTCAGCAGATAGGTCAGACAAATCACCACAATGCTCATACTTCATTTTATGACACTGACAATGATTGGCCTGTAAACTTTTGTTCATTTCCATTGGGAAAATATGATATTCATTAATGGTTTCTGTCTCGCAGAATCCTCAATGACTTCGTCAATAGGCTCCCCAACCTGGACAATAAGAAGGACACTAGAGATCTGCAGGTATGATGCATGTTGTATTGCTCTAGCTATGATTGAGATAGCGAACAAGTGCATGTGAGATACTGTGGTGATACTGATGGTGACAATATCATGCAGGAGGTGACTCAGCGGATCCTCGAGGCAGTGGGTGGGATTGCTGGATCATCCCTGGAGCAGACCAGTTGGCTCAGCCGCAGCCTTGAGGTCAAAGTTCAGCCACAGGTGTGCCCTGAAGCAGACGAACCTGATGACATGGACGGTAAGCATTATATAATAGTATTATACATGCATGCACAAACTCATCTGCAGTTCCTAGCCACTGATTGAGAAAATTAACCCAGGGGATCAGAGGGCTATGTCAGATTAGAGCTTACAAATCACTACTGTTGCCATGGAAACGCTGCTCTTTCTATAGTACACTTAAGCATAGTATTCCATGCATAGACACGACTTTTTAACTTTCTTTCGAAATTTAGATTAGAGACCTGCCCCCATATCCATGGATACCCAGTGGCCCAGGTGCTGCAGTAGCCCGATGTACCACCTGGAAGCAGCAGTGATAAGTGGTAACACTAGTAGAGGCACAGTTGTCAGCTTTAAGCTATAATATTTGAAACATGCAGAGGGGTTTTAAATTTAAGTTTACTGACATTCTATACATGGATAGGTGTCAAATTAAAGGAAAGACCTGAAGAAACTGTTTGGAGAAAAATAGCAGATGGACATGCTTGCACACAGGTGAACAAATAACGTCCTATTGTGCTCTGTGACAAGTAAAAATGCTGTCCTTGATTTTGGACCAAGATTGCAAGAGGAAAAGATCTAATTGATTTCATTCAATTCAGAGTTCATTATCGGGGTTCAGATGGCAGGTGCTTCATTCATAAACAATGACTAAAGTGACATCTGCATTTAGATCTATGGGAGCAGTACAGGCCTGAACGCTTGATCCCTCCAGTGAGAGGGTCCTGATGGCCCTATTATGCTGTCTGGGGCATTTTCCTGGCATAGTTTGGGGGTACTTGTCTCCTTTATTCTGAGTGATCACTTTCATTCTATGATGAAACATTTCTATCCTCATTGTAACCTATCTTTATATGCACATGTTGCACCCACTTAGAATTGTTACAAGCTTGTTACAGTCACGTGAAGTCACTCTTCTTTCTCTCCTCATCTCCTTGTCAGAGTCAATGCCTCAAGCTAGCACCATGGTTTCCTCTTCGGCTCCCTCAGTTTACAGCGTACAAGCTCTTGTACTCCTGGCTGAGGTAGGGGTTTTTCAGGTTCTGTTTGTGGCGAGAGAATGAATGGGTGAATCTTTGTGTGTTTGTATTGTTCAACACATTTCCTCACTGTATAGATCTTGGCACCACTTCTGGACATGGTATACCGCAGTGATGAGAAGGAGAAAGCTGTTCCCCTCATTTCTCGGCTCATGTACTATGTTTTCCCTTACCTGAAGAACCACAGGTAACTGCTGTTGCAGGGCTATCTTAATGCTAACAGCTTTGGTCTCTTAGGTCTTAATAAACTTCCTCTAACTTGGGCTGTCTCTCCCTCAGTGCCTACAACATGCCCAGCTTTGAAGCGGGTACTCAGCTGCTGAGCAGTCTGAGTGGGTATGCCTACACCAAAAGGGCCTGGAGGAAAGAGGTCTTTGAGCTCTTCATGGACCCCCTCTTCTTCACCATAGATGCCTCCTGTGCTCCCAGGTTAGTACGTTTGTTTGTTGGATACACACAATTATTCACCACTCTTCTACAACTAGGAACTTCAGGAATATTGAACAACACACACACACACACACACACACACACACACGCACACACTCACAGAAAAGTCATAATAACTCATACAAAATATAATTTTATACAGTATACACCTTGGAGCGCCCCATTATAATAATATAATGGATAGATTAGTTTGTGGCAGTGAATGGTGAAGAATGACATCATACAATCATACAGGACTAACCAGTTGGACAGGAGAGTAGAAGAGTCAGAGAGTCAGTCTGCTGCAGCAGATGGGAAGGTCCGGTGGGGGACTAAGCTGGTTCATTTGTTAAACAAATCCAGGAGTTGACATGGCTCAAAGCTGAGAGAGGTTCATGTTGTTCTTCGTCCTCTTTTCATGTCAGTAACCATATGACTCTTGAACAATAGGATGCTCAAAACAGGGGAGGTGGTGACCCTTATTTATGAATGTGGACATCTCTGGTATAGCTGACCAGGAGTAGTTTCTCCAGAAACTCAAATTTGATATCAAATATGCCATGCCATGTCTTGTCCAGGACAGTTAAACTATTGATAACTAACTGTAATAAATGTCATGAACATTTAACTCAAAACCATAGTATTTTGAACATGTAGAATGTTCTCCAGTACATACAATCATACAGGACTTACCAGTTGGACAGGAGAGTAGAAGAGTAGAAGAGTCAGAGAGTCAGTCTGCTGCAGCAGATGGGAAGGTCCAGTGGGGGACTAAGCTGGTTCATTTGTCAAACAAATCCAGGAGTTGACATGGTGCAAGGCTGAGAGAGGTTCATGTTGTTCTTCGTCATCTTTTCATGTCAGTAACTATATGACTCTTGAACAATAGGATGCTCAAAACAGTTTAGATTTGGGCTTGAAGGGGGGGTGGTGACCCTTATTTAAAAAAAACTGGACATCTCTGGTATAGCTGACCAGGAGTAGTTTCTCCAGAAACTCAAATTTGATATAAAATATGCCATATGACATGGCATAAACTACTGATAACTAACTGCAATAAATGTCATGAACATTTAACTCAAAACCATAGTATTTTGAACACGTAGAATGTACTTCAATACATGCTAATGCTTATGCTAATGTTCAGATTTTTCGAGACTTTAAGGAGATGCGGGTGGGAAAATTGTTGTTGAGTGTGTGACTTTAGGTTTTACGAGCAGAGCTTACAGAAGGATGAGCGAATGAATGCTTTTGATTGACCGCCCTAATGGATTAAGTGTTCTCACTTAGCGTTTAGAGTGTTCTGGTCAATCCTGCAGATGTGTTTTATCAGGGTTTTTGATATTTTTATTTTTTTACGACGCTGTTCCTCATACTTCAGTCTCATCTTTGTTGCTCTTAATGCATCGAGGCAGTTGGTAGAGCGTGAGAGATGTGACAAGTTCACAGCTCTGGCTGTAGGAGCAGGGAAAACGTTCACATGACTGAGTCTGAAACCAAAGCTATTATTGCAAAGAGTGCAATAAGTGTAAAATTATCTTGCTGTATCTTAATAAAGAAGTATTTTGTCTGTCAGTGGTATTTAAATGTATTCCATAAATGAATTGGAGATCACCAATGTCTAATGTCCTCTGCTTTACTGCCCTGTGTTCTCTATAGTTGGAAATCCATTATTGACCACCTGCTGACTCATGAGAAGACCATGTTTAAAGACCTCATGAGTGAGTACAGCCTGTAGGAAATGTTTGTGGTGCTGTAAAGATACAGTTGTAATCTAAAGGTGAGAACTAATCTGTGACACAGAAGGTTAATTTATTGCTTTTATTGTCTAGATCATAAAATAGAGATAATGGAGTTGCATTGCTGCAGAGATGTCAGGGAACAGATACACAGTGATGGAGAGAGCTTGTGGAGGTAGTTAAAATAATAATTCATTAAAAAGAGAGGAGAGTTAAGCCTCCTCAAGTATTCAAAGATGGACAGGTACAGTTCAGACAAGAAAGCGGATAGAAATTGTTTTCAAACCAGTGCAGACAAAATGTCACTTCTGGAAGTGGTGTGTCAAATGCAAATAACAGAGACATTTTTGATTATTTGCTGTTACAAACCTGTATTTATTGTGTTGTAGGCATGCAGAGTGGCTCCCTGAAACTGTTTGCTAATGCAGACCAGAAACCCATGCTGCTGAAGCGCCAGGCATTTGCCATGCTCAGTGGAGAACTCGACCAGTATCATCTGTATCTGCCCCTCATCCAAGGTGTGGTACTGTTACCGGATATTTATGTAGATTTTTAGGTAATTGTGTTCAATTTAGTGGTAGAAACAGAGATTCAAATTGGCTGTGTTGTTTAACGATGATAAAACTTCACTCCCCATCCTTTCAGAGCGTCTCACTGAGGCTTTGCGTATGAACCCTGGCTCTGCTGTTTCAGCGCAGATGTTCCTGATGTTTCGTGTTCTCCTGTTGCGGATTTCATCCCAGCACCTCACATCTCTTTGGCCAATCATGGTCACAGAACTGGTAAGATCCCATCCTCTGAGAGCCAGGCTTTATACACAGGGCCAATACAGTACAAGTGTCTATTTTCATTATCGTAATGGAAACTTTTTTTTTTCTACTTGTTTTTCAGATTCGTGTATTTGTATGTCTAGAGAAAGCTCTGCAGGCAGACAAGGACGTCTCAAAGTGAGTTCATTCTTATTCACAAATTCATATTTCATTGGCGCTCTGTTGATGCTCTGAGTCAACATACTTTGCGTCTTTTCATGTGTTCTTGTGTATACCATAGGCTGGCTAAAGTGGTGCGTGGAGCCCTCGACAGACATGGACCAGTGAATTTCTCTCAGGCAGAGTTGGACATGTACCTGTCAGCCTGCAAATTTCTGGACACCTCCCTGGCTTTTCCTCCAGAGAAGATACCACTCTTTCAGATGTAAGATGTAATTCAGGACAAAAGGACATAAGAAAATCAAAACATGCTAACATGTGTCTTTGTATAACTTGTGGTGTTGCATTAGTTATTTTGTCTGCGTATTATTTTCTATTTTCTATCTTACCTTTTCTGTGTAACTTTCTGTTCCATGTACAGGTATCGTTGGGCATTTGTCCCTGAGGTGGATGTGAACCGCTACAGTGGCCCAGAGAGTGCGCTGATAGAAGGCGAGCAGGAATGCACACCACATGTTGTCAGAGTACTGGAAGGGATACAGCAGCGATATGGGGTAAGAACATATGTTGGATAAAACAGTAAATTTCAAACTTACAGATAGTTATTCCGTTTAAAAGTCTACACTCTTGAATGTTCATTTTGTAGCGATGCTTAGAATTACTGTTATGTTAGTTATAGTATGGTATACTATGTCTATGGGGGACATCTCAAACTGGCAAAACTAACCTAAACCTAACATAAACTACCTTTGTTTCTTATGAATGTGTATTTAAACACAGCCTTCCTCCTTTTTCCTTTGAAAACTGACTGTGGAATAAGCACAATAATGCAATCTGAAGACTTGACATAAATGAATTCCACAAACCAAAGGAATGTGGCATTCTCCTTCCCCTTGTTAATTATTTTCTTGAACTGGGACACTTGGTTGTCATTTTTTATTATGATGTCATGTAAATCTGACGAATAAACTACACGACAATGCAAAATACTCGCCTGCGAATATTTACTCTACCACATCCAAAAGTAAACTAATATACTCACTATCCTGCATCCGGCGGTGCTGCTCCACACGTTGTCCATGCGATCATTGTCTTTATAATTTTTGTGTCCTTTGTCATATACTACAGGGTGATGAGAAACACAAACAATCAATTGTGATGTGATGTCTGTTCCGCACAACACGCCTGGTTGATGCCTTGATTCGCCGTGCGAAAGCTCAGAAAAATCGACCTTGTTCCGAAAAAAGATTACATCGCTTTTTCGCCGTGTAATATTCACTTTCTGTGTGAAACTACTCATGACAAAAACAACAGTTCGAAAAAACATATTGGCGTGCGAATGAATCGCACCAAAATAACACCTCCGGTGTGTAATGGCCTTCAGAAAGCTGATGTGTTAATGGCATAATTTTAACGAATATCTGTATCAGTGTCAACTCTGATAAACTTCAGCTGAAACTAAACTTTGTTAATGTCCAAAAGTCACATTCATTTCACAAGTTTGTTTGTTTTGTGAAATGACCACATCTGTTCTGCTATTTCAGACACTGAATGAGCTAAGTGAGGAATCTTCCACAGAGCGTTTGGAGTTCCCCCTCCTCACTCAACGCTCCCTGTCCTCCATCACCCAGCTGTTGCCTTTCTTTCGCACCCTTTGCTGCTCCTTCCAGGGCCCTCCCCCCTACAGCCACCCTATGCCCCACTTCCCAGTGGCAGACTACCCAGCAGCCAGTTCAGACACAGTCCAGAAGAGGCTGGAGCACATCACCGAAGAAGAGTTCCTGGACTCCATGGAGAGTTAGAACTCCAGCATGAAGCTTTCATGAACTAAGTCCTCTACTCGAGCTTATTGATCTGCAGCCATATGAGTGGAATACCTAAAATAGGCACAGCTGGTGATAATGTTGTATTGTGAACTAGGATAAAAGGAAATGTTTTGGAATTCTGTTTTTTAAATGTTTTAACTTGTCTGATCTCCATATAAATACATGTACCTCTGAGGGGCTCTCACACTGAATCTGTATTGGAAAAACCAAGGGACTTTGTTGTACTTATTTCAATGGGCTTTTGGGATATTAAGTATTAATTACAAATCCCTGTAGAATGCTTCATTCTCTTTCAAGGATGAGTATCATCTCATTGGCAAAATATGCACACACTGAGATTGTGTCAGAGTGTCTACTCTCTTTGCTGTTTATGGTTTTAGACTAAAAATAGTTATCATGTAAACCAACTTCAAATTGTTACCTATTAGGCATGGACCTTATAACAGTTGCAGAAAATATTTTTAGTTTGACACCAAATAGATTCACTGTGAAGAACCTCATTAAGTAACCTCTGGTTAACCACACTCTCTAGTATGTGCATACTTGTCTGTCTGACTCTGAGAATGTAAAGACTGTTAGGGGAACTTTCTCTTTGTTATTGGATACATCATTATGGGACCTCAAGATTTATGTTAAGAGTTTTGTGAGTGAGTTACTGAAAGTGATTTGTGTACATCTGGAAAGCCCTTTGAAATATTAGTGGGTATACCGCTCTAAAATATATGCTTGCCATTTTTGGTGTTCAAGGGAATTTAGTCTCTTTGTAGTTGTTCATGGACAGTTTTTACAACTGCCTGTTTTTTTTCCACAGTGCTGAATGCTTAAGTAATTTATTTTGGATGTTTAAAGGACCATGTCAAGTTTTGGATTAATAGACAGAAGACTCATTACATTAAATATTAAGCTTAAATACTGTGTTTCAGTGTACTGTGTTGCTTCTCACAGCTCTAATTGCTTGTTTTTCTGTGTTTGCGTTGGAGGGAAATTGTTGAGGGACTCAAAACAGACAAAAATTGCAGGGTTGGCGATTCAATCCCCAGCTCCTCCTGTCCCGTTAGTGTCCTTGGGCAAGAAAGTAAACACTGAACCCTCCCACCTTGCATGATATCTTGCTGTGTGTGAATGGGTGAATGAGAAGTAAAATTGATAAAAGCTTTTGATAACAGCGCTATATAGATGTAGTTAGCATTTTACCATTTACCAACAGGTAAAAAGCACTGCATTTTGTGCACACCATCCACACAATATCACTGCACACAATCATCAGAACATGTTTTGGCCATGTTTCAA